>VUQH01021609.1:1178-15813 GCA_015106775.1 Etroplus canarensis | reverse complement strand
TGTGTGTGTGTGTGTGTGTGTGTGTGTGTGTGTGTGTGTGTGTGTGTGCGTGCACATGTAGCTACTTTTAAACACACACTCTTTCCAGCACGCACACACTTTGTAGACACTGCAGGTGCTGCATCAAGATAAATGAGCTGTCATTAGCCAATCAGGTCAGCCGGTGGGAGGGCGATGGAATACCAAGGAGCGAGCTCAGCTACTGGAGGTCAAGCCTCTGACCGGGTAGATGTGTGTATTAATGTGTATCTCTGTTAGCGCGTGCCACGCATCGAAATTAGGCTGACCGGATCCCAACAAGCCAAAAGTGGGACGAAGAGATTATTTGTGTGGGACAGCGTGGCGACACAGCGTGCAATGTGTAGCTCATGTACGTGTGAGCCTGGCTTTTAAGAATAGCACGGAATAGGCCCAACAGATTGAGTTTGGCTGTTCTCATGCCACATGCCTCTCTCTATCATAAAGAAAGAATAAATGAAACTGAGGGTGAGCCACAGGAGAAAAGTGATGCATTTAGATCAAGGTGCCTTCCTGGGCATTGCAGGTGCTCATATGCGCTCCATCCATTCTCAGATTACAAAGATTTAAACCTAATGGTTCCTGCTCTGCTCTTATACTAACTGTGCCTTCCAAACACTGTTACAATTTAACTGTTTCTTATAGAGCGACATACTGAAGTACAATGATGTACTCAAAAGTCATTATTTACTTAAGCGACGTTCACGCTGCAGGCCTTAATGCTCAGATCCAATCGTAATTTAATGCGACCGCCATCAGACTCCAGCGTGAATGGTCTACGGCCCTGAAGTGATGCGCACACGCAGCACGCCGTGTTTACAGAAGTAAATATGGAGGCTGCACATGTCAGCGTGTGAGTGAAACCTCACTTTCTTTCCGCTGACTAACGCTGTCTGCCATGCTTGTTCACGTCTCGCCTCCTCCGGCGCAGAATTGTGACATCTGTCTCGCTTCAGTGACGTAAAAGTCGGATGAAATGTGACATGACGGTTCAGACTGAGGATATTTCAATAATATCGGATGTGCATCTGATTTAGGACCACAGAAAGTGTCCTGAATCCGATTTGGGCTGTTCAGACTGTCATGGACTAATCAGATTTGGGTCACATTTGGGCCACTTGTGCCTGCAGCGGGAATGTCGTGTTAACGACCTTCCATCCATCCTCCCAATGCAAAATTTTATTCCTTGTATTCTCCCCAAGGGGTCACCACAGCAAATTAACCTGCATTGGTAATTTGGGTGATGCTTTACACTGGATGCCCTTCCTGACGCAACCTTCCATGGTGACAGGGGCTTGCGTCCCCATCTGGAATCGAACCAGGGACCATTCGCTTGTAAGGCAAAGGTGCAAACCACAACACTAAGGGAACACTGGACGAAACATCACACTAAATAAATCAAAACACATTAATACATGAGATTAATACGAGAGAACAAAACCTCAAATGGATGTTGTCAGTTTTTTCATCACAGGCCGTGAACGTCCAGTAGACTGAAAGCTGCTGACTGAAATGTTTCTGAAAAGTGACCGATTGTTTTATTACTGCAGTCCGTTATTGTGTATGATTGGGTGTGCTGCACCGTGTGGTAAACGCTGGTTATTTCAGCCACAGTTACATTTTCTCTCTGGTAATCCTCTTTGGTTTTAAGTCAAAATATATCTATATACTGTAATGTAACGCGTCACTTTTTGAGACTCACGTGTACTGTGCTGCTTCATGTAGTGCTCTCCCCCGTGAGAATTGGAAAAATAACTTTCCGAGAATAACCTTTTATCCAAGGATAATTAGCTTCACATTTTCCTTGTGATATTTATCATATCCTTGTTGAAATCTGCATGACCTTAATCTTTGGGTTGACTAATTTTCCCCATCAGGTGTAGCATCAGGATATAAGGTGCTCAGTTTGACTGACATCAAATGGAGTTCCTGCACAGACAGCCCTCCCTGCTTTCTTTGCAGCCATTGGATAAGCGCCAGACTTTAGAAAACTGTCTGTCATTCACTGTGTGGCTTTTTGGGAGCTACAGAACCAATCACAGTGCAGGACGCTGTCTCAGTATGCAGGACGTGGAAAAATAGATCAAAATGCTGTGTGTGCGGTCCCGCGCAAAGCAGGACATCTGGTTAGCCAAAATAGAGAAGGAGGATTCCCTGATTAGATCTGAGCTTCTTATAAACTTTTTGCTGTTGTTGGTCGTCCTCCTCCCCCCCTCCTCCTCTTCGCTGCATAAACTTCCTCTTCCTTTCTTTCATTCACTGTTGCCCCCCCCCCTCCAACAGAGCTCCTCTGAGAAGTTGAGTATTGCTGAAGATTGTTGCGCTGCCATTTGACGGCCTAATTGATATCCACGGCCGCTTGTTTATCTCCTCAGCGGTGACTCGCTGCAGTAAAGCAGACAGAGACTGAGGGGGAATTAAAAGCATTTCCAGTCTGGTTTGCACCTCCGAATTTCTGAAAAGGTAGATGTCATATTATTTTTTTTTATCTTTAAGTTCCCCCATCCAGGGGAAAGGCTAACTAGTTAGAGAGAAAGGCAGGCTGGCATATTCTCATTACAGCACCATAATCAATCTGTGTGTGTGTGTGTGTGTGTGTGTGTGTGTGCCCTCTTAACATTTACTCTGGGGCTAATATAAATGGATTTATGCGTAGCGTGCTCATTCTCACAGCTAACCTGCTGCTGGGAAGGAGGAAGGTAAATGATAAACCCCATGGAAAAAAACCAAACCCTCTAATCTCTCTTATTCTCTCCCTCTCTCTATGAATGTGCGTGTATGTGTGTGCAGGGGGCTTTCAGGATGGCCGCTAGCTTTCTTTGATCACTAATCCTTTCTCTGGCCTGACTTTCTGTCCCTCGTCCTTTTTTTCCTCTGCCCATCTCCCCGCTCTCCTCTCATCTCCTCTCACACGGCCCGTTGCCATGTCTGCATTGTGAGCCGCTCACAGGCAGATATCTAGGGCAGGGTGCCCTCTCTGTTTGTTTCTGACTCTCCCTGTGGTTCTCCTTATTCCTCTCACCTCTGTTTTGCTATCCTCTGATTTCTCGAGCGTTTGAAAGATGCATTCTTTCCTCTTCCTTTTTATTCCAAATGCAAACGCATGCCTTGTGTTCTCTAGCAGTTTTTGGTCCTGGATCCCTGAATCCCAGGCGTGTCGCGGGTGCTTCGTGACTGAAATGGTTGTGTGATAAAGATTTGCACCACTCTGTAAAAACCTCGTGTTGCCGTGCGAGTGCTAGTTTTGAAATTTCCAAAACTTTCACAAAGGGTTATGATTTTGTAAACCTTCACAACATGTCACAGTGGTGTTGTAGACTGTTGCAAGTGCTTCGTAAATGCATCCCAATCTTTCGTGACAGCTTCAGGCCGGTTCGGCTGATTTTTCCCTCAAAGTGGCAGGGATGTTCGTGCAGCTGAGAGGCAGGTGTGGCATCTTGTCTCGTGAAAGCACCATGTCATGTGAATTCGTAGCGTTTTTCTTGTGTTTCCAAAGCAATCTGTCTCAGTTTGTATCCATATTGTAACTGATCCGTAATGGACAGCAAGGAATCGTAAACACATCAAAACTGTTTAATGAAAACTGTTTAATGATTCTGATTCAATTTGAACTCAGCTTATTGATGCAATCCTTTGCTGACACATCTTTACTATGTCTGTGAGCACAAGGTGGCATGTAGATCAGGTGTTTCAGTGGAAAATCAAGTACGCCAAAAACCTGCATGCGGTCTGTGAAGCACTGACAACAATTTGCTGTGTTCTCAAAATCTCAGTGTGTGACTTCAGTTGTCAAGTCCAGGTGTTTTTGGCTGTTATGCCTTCTGTACATTTATACAAATCAATGGAAAAAGTATCCAAATACGTACAAACTGATGTGGTGAATGTGATGAACATGATGTTCAGGTCACAGAAACAGTGCAGGCCTAGCAAGTATTGTGAAATGGTAGAAAAAAAGTATCATGAACGTGTTATCTTTGCTCTGGAAACTTATTTAGTATTATCGATACAATTGAAAGCTTAAAAAAAACACATTTGGCGCGCATGAAACTACCCAGTTAGCTGTCACAAACATCAGCTAGCACATTGGCTATCTGGGATAAATAAACAGATGGAATAATTATTAGTGTTAAAGTATCAGGCAAAAAAAATATGCTCAGTGTAGGCCACTAAAACATACAGTGGTGAAAAATAAAGTTTTCACAATACTTTTAATCTGTACACTGGATTAGCTGACCATCAGCCAGTGTGAGCACCTCTACAAAAACAGAAGCCCAAGAGCAGACATTAAGCAATTTCCCCCCGGGGGGATTAATAAAGTATTCTGATTATGATTCATTTGAGAAAATTTACCCCAAAGTCAGATCAATTAGAGAATTTTTAAAAAAAAATCAAGTGCTACCCCAAGAGCTACACCCAAGCCACAGGTCCTGGGCACCTTGCACTCATTCAGTTGACAGTGAACTCCTCTGTATACCAAAGTGTTGTAAAGTCAAATGTGAGGCCATCTTGGTTTAAAATGTGTCTTGCGACAGGAAAATCGCCCCAAGCACAGAAGCACATCTACAACAGAATGACCAAAAAAAGGAATCAAGGTGCTGCAATGGCCCAGTCAGAGTCCAGACCTCAACCTGATTGAAACACTGTGGCAGGACCTTAAGAGCATAAACGAATGCCAATAAACAGCAACAGTTAGAAGTGGAAACAGAGTGGAAAGAGAGATCCAAAGTGCCTCCACTACGATCTTAGAGACTGATAAATCAGAATCAGAATTAATTTCTTTGTTTAAAGTCTTGTAGAAACTGATGACTACAAGTTATTGCTGCTAAAGGTGGTCCTACAAGCCATGTGAAACATGGGGTGTACTTAGTTTTTCACATGACTGCATAGAATCGTGTGAAAACTGTCTTTTTCACACGACTGTGCCTTAGGATCAGACGACCCTATCTTTAGCATACATTACACTCTAGGAAACAAAAGAAAGGGCTGTGGATTCTGTCCCCCATTTCCTGTGGGCTCATTGCTCCAAGAAGAGATACGCTCTTGGATGAAATACACCTTTTTGCCAATATAGGAAATGTGAGTACTGAAAGTAGGTTTTAAACACAGTTTTGCCCTACAAAATGAGAGCATTCTCTCTCATTTCCTCTATCCTGAGATCACTGTGACCTTTCTGTCCTCTTTTTCTTGCCTTCTCTCTCACTCGCTATCTTGCCCCCCCCAAGTTTCAGGTAATCTGTCCAACCAGCTGAGGCGAGAAAACTCTTGACTGCAACACACACAAACACTCTCTCTTAGTCTCTGTTGCTCTCTCTCTCTCGTCCACATAGTTCACAGGTCGAGAAAAGCTCCTGCCAGTGCTCGCAGCGTTATTATTCAGCATGTTCATAACTTTACCGAGGAGCTCGGTGGTTGGCCAGAGAGCTGCAGTGTTACTGAGACCTCATAATCTCCCTCGTCTCTGCGCCAGTCTTGTTAAGCTTTATTCTCCACCGGGAACCAGGAGGTTAAACCTACCCCGCCTTAAGCAGACTGAGAGCCGCATTGGTGCTCTCGGTAGTTCCGGTATCACTCCACGATAAAGACAAGAGAGACTCCCTACAGAAGGCAAAAGAATCAATACTGGGAAAGCGAAGGGTTAACTTTTCCGGGTAAAATAATCTTGCCTGAATTTTACTGTTGATGAGTGCTCTTTCTGCACCATCTTTTATCAGAACCACAGAACACACCTGACCGCACTTAGCTTTGACAGTGGGCGTATTCTAATAATATTTTTTTCTTGTCCATGTGTCATGCTAAATATGTGCTCTCTACTTTCAAGGAAATGAGGAGTTGAACAAAACAGCGTGCAAACCGCATAATTCCCCTTTTATGTGCATATCCCTGATGCTTGGTCTGTTGTCTTAGTTCCTCTGATTGATTATGGGGAGCTGACCCATCATATCCTGGACAGCAACGTTTATCAAAGCCACAAATTCATGTGTTGCAGTTCTGCAAATGGGATTACTCCCATCTATGGACATGGAGACTCCTTCTATTTGCCCTCCTTTGTCAGCACAGAAACAGCACCAGTTTCCACAGGTATGTTGTTATTAAGGATACTACCTATTGTCTCGCTGCCTCTGCCTCCATCCTCCAAGGCTTGCATCTGATTTAGAAGTCTGGTTCCCATACTTATGGCACACTGACAGACTAAAATGAATTTCAACTATCTTCGAGGTAATCTGTCATCACATTTAGTTTATGAGCGTCCAGAAAAAAAACCCATCCTCACACAGTCTGAGACCGCAGACCTCCACCAAGGCTGAACGATCCTCAAATTTCTGTTTTGTTAAAATGAAATTTCTGTGCCTTTATTTATAGAAACTGAAACAAAGTAAATGTTCTATGAGGTAATAACATAAGCTCTATGATCTTTAGTCCAATCTAGCCTCACCAGCCACTTCAGTAGCTGTTCAACTGCAAATATCTAATCAGCTCATGAAATGACGGCAACTCAGTGCATTTAGGTAGGTAGACATGGTCTAAAGAATCTGATGAAGTTCAAACGGAACGTCAGGGTGCGAAACAACTGATAGAAAATATCCAGTGAGCAGCAGTTCTCTGAGAGAAAGAAGACAAGGCAACAGTAACTTACAGCAGTAAGGTATGCAGAAGAGCATCTCTGAATGCACGACACAACAACCTTTGAATCAGATGGGTTCCAGCAGCAGAAGACCATACCATGTGCCACGCTTGTCAGCTAACAACAGGGAGCTGAGGCTGCAATTCACATGGGCTCAACTGCACAATAGAATATTGGAAAAGTGCCACCTGGTCTGATGAATCTTGAGTTCTGCTGTGACGCTTGGATGGTTGAGTCAAAACACATCATGATTACATAGATCCATCCTGCCTTTACTAACAGCTCAGGCTGCACATCTTCTGATGGCTTCTTTTAGCAGGATAATGCTTCATATCACAAAGCTCAAATCACCTCAAACTGGTTTCTTGAACATGATAGAGAGTTCATTGTACTCAAATGGAATCCACAGTCACCAGATCTGAAGCCAGTAGAGCACCGTTGGGATGAGGTGGAATGCTTTATGGATGTGCAGCAAATGTGATGCTATCACACCAGTACGGACCAAAATCTCTGAGGAATGTTTCGAACACTTTGTTGAAGCTACACCTCGAAAAATTAATTCTCAAGGCAAAAGGGGGTCCAACCCAGTACTAGCATGGTGCGACTCGTGAAGTAAAAACAAATGTCAAGAAGAAAATAGATCACTTCTAAGTAGGACCAAGTTTCACCACTGGTAATTTAGTACCAATCTATTACATTTTGTGTAATCCTGCTAACAAAATAACAAGCAAGTAAACGGAGAAATGGAACTTCCTTGGCGAAAGCAACTACTACTGGGTCGGGCGTCCATTGTCTCTTGTTGAAGATCCCTGCCTGTTCCGTGGCTGTTTGGTTGGACTTGAAAACAAAAATTTTACCATGAAACACCTTTGCAGAGTATTTTTTGCTGTTCTTCATTTACCCAAATATCCACCGTGGTAGTGTATTACAATGCTGGCATGACGCTTTACAGATTTTAAATAGCCACAATAATAGAAAACAGGACAGGTTGAAATGAACCAGATTTATCCCTTAAGGCAAATTTACACTTAACATAACCTAATTGGTACAAAGCAGTGTCCACTCACTTCTAAGGCTGAAATCAGTTTCAGACATGCGTGCTTGAATTCGGTTCAAGCATGAAATGTGACGAAAGTAAGTGTGAGAAATGGAAAAGCAGATCTAGAGAGGGATTTAATTCTTTGTACTTTCTCATACACCTGTTCAGACCCTGTGGCCCTCATCTGGGGGCATTACATTTGGCTTTTCTGGACCTTATGCTTAATTCAGCTCAGCATCAACCTGTTACACCCCACGAATACCAAAGCTCTTGTTTGCCACAGGGATGTCTTAAGATTTATCAATCTCAAGACATTCCTGTGGCTTCTTAGAATATGGTAGAGCCAGATTTGACTGGTTTTACTGGTCTCTTGATTCAACCATAGACTGTACACTCACTGGTCGCTTCACTAGGTAGACCTGGCCTGTCAACACAAAATCTATTACTTGGTAGCAACTTGGAGGCATGTTCACATGGTTGAGACCACTTGATGAAGTTCAAACTGAGCATCAGAATGGAGAAGAAAGGTGATTTAAGTGATTCTGAATATGGCCTGGTTGTTGGTGCCAGATGGGCTTGTCTGAATGTTTCAGAAACTGCTGATCTACCAGGATTTTCCCACACAGGGTTTAAACAGAATGCTCCAAAGAGATAATCTCCAGCGAGTGGTAATTCTCTGGGAACACGTGCTTTGTTGATGCTAGAGGTCAGACAAGAATGGCCAGACTGGATTAAACTGATGGGAAGGCACCAGTAGCTCAA
The DNA here is from genome assembly GCA_015106775.1 of Etroplus canarensis. Classification (NCBI taxonomy): domain Eukaryota; kingdom Metazoa; phylum Chordata; class Actinopteri; order Cichliformes; family Cichlidae; genus Etroplus; species Etroplus canarensis. Next base: position 7,372 of record VUQH01021609.1, on the reverse strand, counting down.
ATAACAACTTATTACAACCAAGGTATTCAGAAGAGCGTCTCTTTGAAGCGGATGGGTGACAGCAGCAGAAGACCACACCAGATGCCACTCCTGTCAGCTATGAAAAGCAAGCTGGGGCTACCATTCACACAGGGTCACTAAGATTGGTCGACAGAAGACGGGTAAAATGTCCCCTGGTCTGGTGAGTCTCAGTTTCTGCTGCGACAGTTGAATGGCAGGGTCAGAATTTGGTGTAAACAGCATGAAAGTATGGATCCATTCTGTCTCGTATCAGTGGCTCGGGCTGCTGGTGGTGGAAGGTGTAATGGTTTGGGGGATATTTTCTTGGCAGACTTTGGGCCTCTCAGTACCAACTGTGCCTTGTTTAAAAACCACAGCCTACCTGAGAGTTGTTGCTGACCATGTCTATCCCTTTATGACCCCAGTGTACCCATCCTCTTATGGCTGTTTCTAGCAGGGTAACGTTTCATGTCACAAAGCTCAGATCATCTCAGTCTGGTTTTGAACATGGCAGTAGCAACTGCCTGATGCCATTATGTCAGTATGGACCAGAATCTCTGAGGAGTATTTCCAGCACATTGTTTAATCTATGTCACAAGGAATTAGGGCAGTTCTAAAGGAAAAAGGGAGTCCAACCCAGTACTAGACAGGTATAAGTAATGAAGTGGCCTGTGAGTGTATATAAAACATGCACCTCCAACGTGGAAGTGCTTTAAGCCATCATTCTTTCTGGTGGGCAGTTGGGGCAGCTCCTCCAGTTGCAAACAGAAGTTCAATTCTGTTGAAGTTTGTCAGAAAACAGCCCTTAGCTCCTTTGCTCTGTGACCTCAGTAAACACTTTTCTGAGTTTATCATCTCAATTGCTAGTTTCAGGTCTTGCTGAATACAGTGTGATGTTCATATTGTAAATTATAGTCTCCATTAGAGTCAGAGAGGAAGATAAAGCAGGGCGTACTTTCAGGATGTGCCTACCTTGTGGCTGAAAAGTTGCTGCTGTGTGAGCCTACGGTGTCCCATTAGATTCCTCATTTGCCATGTCCATTTTCAAATGGCGACGGCTGAAATGCTTAACTTGAGGCTTCCCAACTGGACCTTACTAACCAATGGGAAAAGCTGGCTATATTCATCTTTTATGTACAGGCTGCGGTGAAAGAAATTGGCAGGAATTGTTAACTTGCACCTCAGGTGAGATGTGTAAAGACATCCTGTGGAGAGGATAGGAAGATGAAGGAGTAGTAGTAGTGGTAGTGAGTGAGTGTGTGTCTGTGTGTGTGTGTGTGTGTGTGTTTCAGGGAGGTGGGGGGCATGCACAAAGCAGTGGCCTGTGGATAAGAGAGAGAGAGCTCCTGTGTGTTATGGAGTCAATAGGCTCTTTGTTCACTGGGCCTGGGAGACAGTGAGCCATGAGGACAGACTGAGACTTCATACACACCACGGTGTACCTGCAGACCAGCACACACATGCAATTGAAATACCTGAGCCTGACAGGACGTTACTTTATTTCCAGAGTACCAGCTTTAGCGTCTTAAAAAACTCATTGGGCTCTAGGAATATATGCATCTTTTTAAACTTTGTCGCACAACCTGCCTCTTTAAACTGGAACAACAGAAAGCATTTCCTTGAATTCTCAGCCTTCTTGCTTATCTGGTGGTGGTGGTGGTGCGGCGGAGGTGGGGGGGATGCGTAGCAAGTGGGAGGTTTTTTTTTTTTTTCTTAACCTGAAAATTGGACAGAGGGCATTTTGTGCTGGACAAGGGAATGAGAGAGAGCGCAAGAAGAGAAAGAGTCGGGGAAGGGGGTGGGGCAACAGATACAGGTAAAAGCTTTGTGCAGGTACCCGAAGCAAGTAGAGGAATCCAGAGTCTACAACAGGTTTTGTGTCCAGTTAATGGTAAAAAAAAGAAGGGTAGAACATGGGTTGGGGATCAACATTGAGAAAAGAAGAATATGGTGCTTTGAGAGAAAGCAGGGGGCGATCTGTGTGGCGGACTCGATCAGATGAATGTCAGAAATTAGTACTTGTGTTGAAAAGCGCAGGACTGCTGCTCGTACTGACGAAATACAAGATGTAAGTAGAATGAAATCTTCTGGTTTTTCTCTCATTTTCTGAGGGCTTGTGTTTGTAAAAGACAAATCTTTGAGTTCTAGGAGCTACAATGTTTTTCTTCTACAATTCTTACCTTGTTCTGTATGGATAACAGATACACTATATGGGCAAAAGTATTGGGTCACACCGCTTAATAGATGAATTCAGGTGTCTAATTCAGTCCCACTGCCACAGGTGGATAAAAATCAAGCACGTAGCCATGCAGTCTGCCTTTACAAACATTTGTGAATGAATGGATCTTTCTAAATAACCCATTTCTACTGCAATAGGGTGTCACCTTTGCACAAGTCAGTTTCTTCCCCCCTAGATATTCCATGATCATCTATAAGTGGTACTGTTGCATTGTTTAGAAATCACAGCAACTCGGCCACGGCGTGGCAGATCATGTAAAGTTGCCGAGGCGCATAGTGTATAAAAGTTTCTGACGCTCTGCTGACTCAGTAACTTTATAGTTCCAAACCTTCTCTGGCATTAACATCAGCACAAAAAAAAAAACAAAAACATTTGCTAGGAGCTTCATGGCATTTGTCTCCATGGCTGAGCAACTGCATGCAAGCCTTACATCACCAAGCACAATGCCAAGCACTGGGTGGAGTGGTGTAAAGCATGCTGCCACTGGACTTTGGAGAAGTGGAAATGTGTTCTGTGAAGTGACGAATCACACTTTGCTATCTGGACGTCTGATGGATGAATCTGGGTTTGGCAAATAGGTTGTTTTCCTGGGGTTAGCTTGGACCCCTTAGTTCTGGTGAATGGAAATCTTAATGCTTCAGCTTACCAAGACGTTTTGGACAATTGTATGCTTATAACTCTGTGGGAACAGTTTGGGGAAGGCTCTTTTCTGTTTCAGCACAACTGTGCCAAAAAGGCATGGTTGGATAAGGTTGGTGTGGAAGAACTTGACTGGCCCACACAGAGCCCTGACACCAACCCTACCAAACAGCTTTGGGATGAACTAGAATAAAGACTGCGAGCCGGGCCCTCTCGTCCACCGTGAGTGTCTGACCTCACAAACGCTTTTCCAAATGAATGGGACACGACACCTAGCCCTAGTTGGGTTGCCGGTGACCCAATGGAAACAGAAAGCAAACCCTTTGGAATTCAGGATTTTTGAGGCTACTGCAGAGTAGAACTTCTGCTTTCTCCACCAGTCAGAGCAGGTAGGGCGCTTGATGGGAAATGTTCTGGATGGGAGGTTTCTCAGTGGCTACTTATATTCTGTGAGAACAAGTCAGCAACATGTCAGCATCAATCACGCTCACATACCAAGTTCCTTGTTTGTATGTATGTGTGTATGTGTCCGAAGGCAAGCTCGGTATAAATAATGGATAAAGGTCTAATAAGTTTTCTCTGGAACGTCTCTGGGCTGTTGACCATTGGGATAAGCATTAGGATTCTGTCACTCAAACTGCAGCACAACACGCAGCTTATCTGTGTTCTATGCACACAAACACAAATGCACACGCTTTCACGCTCCCGCACGACTGCGTGCGCACTCGCAAACACCGATCGCCTTATCTCATTGTCCAAACAAGAAGATAACAAATAAACCACATTGTCTGTTTCCACAGAGGATCTCGATAAGACGCAAATCAGCTTACACACACGGACAAATGCACACACACGCATGAATATATACAAGCACATAAAAGGAAGGAGAGCAAGTTTTCACAGGGGCAGGGTTGGAAAAAAACGGATTAAAACAAGGATGGATGACTTTGACATTAATCCTACCTGCTTCAAACTCTTTCTGAGTGACCCCTTTGCTTTATTCTTGAGCCCTGCTACCTTTATCTCTCATTTCTTCTTATCTCGGCATGTCTTTCCAGCCCTCTGACTTTCCTATTCCCATGCCTGTTGATAGAGCAGCCTCTTGAAAAAGAAGGGATTCCCCTTCAAGCTGCAAAGTAGCTCTTTGTTCACCAAAGCCAGTGGAAATGCCACCTATTGTTAATTATTTTTTTGGTTATTACTGTCCTCGAATGTGCATAAACTGCACTGTAGATCTTTAAGCAGTACTCTGATATTTTTCAAATACAGTTTTTTTTTTTAATTTTATGACAGAGATTTACTACACTTTGATGAATGGGAAGCTACAGCCGGCAGCCAGTTGGTATGGCTGTGCATGAAGAAAAAGGCTCCTACACTGTGCGGACACCTGAGGGATCATTGAGAATAATGGGGGCCTTTGGAGCTATAGCCCATAAATGTAGATGTTGTGGGCTGAACATTTTACTTATGGAAATGTCCGTCTTGTATTTGGTAGAAGGGTACAAGAAGATATAGTTGCCTTCTTTAGATTTTTTTCTAATGATTTTGACTAAAGTAACCTAAATGGATAGAAGTATTGGGCCACCTACACGTTACATCTACAGGAGCTTTTATGACATCCCATCTAAATCCATAGGCAATAATATGAAGTTGCCCCCCCCTTTGCAGTCAGTATAGCTTCCAATCTCCCGTGAAGGCTTTCTGTGAGATTTTGGAGTGTGTCTTTGGGAATTTTTGCCCATTTACCATAAATTTATTTGTGTGATCAGATGCTGATGCAGGACAAGAGGGCCTGGCTAGCAATCTCTGTTCCAGTTTATCCCTGATTTGTTTGATGGGGTTGAGGTCAGGACTTTGTGCAGACCAGTCAAGTTCTTCCACATCAAACTCATTCAATCATGCCTTTTACAAAGTGTTCCCACAAACCTGGAATTATACGATTGTCCAAAATATCTTGGTAAGCTAAAGACTTAATATTTCTCTTCAGTGACAATAAGAGACCCAGGCCAACCCCACAAAAACAACCCGTAACATAATTCCTCCACCCCCAAATTTTACAGTTGGCACAGTACATTTACACTGATAACAGTCTCCTGGTATTTGCCAAACCCAGACTTCTATCAGACTACAAGATAGAGAAGTGTGGTTCGTCACTCCACAGAACACATTTCCAGTCCAGTAGTGGCTTGCTTTAAATCACTCCGACTGACGCTTGGCATTGTGCTTATTGATGTAAGCATCCAGCTGATTAGCCATGAACACCCATGCAATGAACCCTTTATGTTGATATTAATGCCAGAGGAGGTTCGGCAGTTCTGCAGTTATCAAGCCAGTTCAGCATTGGCAACTTTTACCGGCACTCGACAGTCCCGCTTCGCAACTTTATATCATGTGCCACTTCATGTTTGAGTTGCCATGATTCTTAAACTCTTCCACATAATATCAGTTACAGCTGATCATGGAATATGTAGGAGGGAAAAAGTTTCACCAACTGAGTTGTTGCAACAGACTTGTGGCATCCCATTTCAGTATCACACTGAAACTCAGTGAGCTCTGTAGAACAATCCATTCTTTCACAAATGCATGACTGCATGGCTAGATGCTTGATTCTTTACCCTTTGACAATAGGAGTGAATGAATTGCCTCAATGCCATAATGGTTAAGAAGTGTGGCTCAATACTTTTGACCATATAGTGGACCTCTCTGTGAGTACTAGAGGTGTCTCAGTGCCATGAACAACTTTTTGGCATTGAGCATTTTGAATTCAGGTGCCCAAACCACCTCAACCGGCTCCTTCTAATATGCTGGAGCACTGGCTCTACTTCAAGATCTCTCCGGACATCTCAGCTCCTCACTCTGTCGGTGAGGCTGAGCCCAGCCACCATTACTTGTTTTCAAAACCTTACTCTTTCAGTCATTACCTAGATTTCATGATCACAGATGAGTGTTGGAACACAGATTGATTGGTTAATCAAAAGTTTCTCCCTTCAGCTCAGCTCTCCAATTTCCACAACAGTCCAATGGTACAACTTGTTCCCCGCCTTACCATAACTTGAGAATAAGATCTGAAGATACTCGAACTCTCTTGCTGTTTCTCTCCTCCAACTTAGAGGGAGAATCCAACCATTGCCGACTTTCATCCGAGGGTTTTCACACTCGGCTGCTAACTGCTCCAGTGGATTCTGAAGGTCACGTCCCAACAAAGCCAACAGAACCACATCATCTGCAAAAGGCACGGATGCTGTTCTGAGGTTCCCCAAATGAATCTCCTCATCCTGGTCTCCGCCTTGAGATCCTGCCCATTAAACTCAAAAAA
>VUQH01021603.1:1228-15106 GCA_015106775.1 Etroplus canarensis | reverse complement strand
GCTCATCACACATATACTCTTACACAGGCTGGCATGCACATAAAAACACACATTTACACACTTGCCAAGCCCAGGCTGTATATTGAGTTACTGTACTGACAGAGTAAATATTGCTATTGAGTTACCATTCAGGGTTGACTGGTGTGTGTTCTGAGTTTGTAAGAGAAGACCAGCAGCTCTCTGTAAGCATATGTGTGTATTCTTGAATTTCTATACTTAGGAGGACTAAATATCTTCACACAGTTCTCACAGGTGTTTTTCTCTAGTGTCCACCCCTTTAAGTATGCATTACTTAGTTTTTATACCTGTTTCTGTACTTCTGCTTTTGATTATATACAAAGACCAAATGTCTTCACAAAGCTTGACATATAAAACATGTCTGGAACTGATAGGATTGCACTACATTTGAGTTATGATAAGGGTTAGGGGCTGAGGAATCAGTGACCATTCTTACAAATCTAACAAGGCCCTCTGAGTATTTATGTGCCTGTTCCTTTGATTTTATTGCCCTTTTAATTGTGTGTGAGGATCCAAGTGAGTGTGCTCTTTTATTTTTATACTTTTGAAGATCAAACAAAAAAGAAGCAAAATTTCTTTTTTAAGTCCCAGTTTAAAAATGTTTTAAATTAATTGGATTTAGGTTAGAACTATTAAGTTCACATTAGGCTGAAGTTGGATTGAAAATTAGGTTTACGCTATGCCTATGATATGGTTAGTAAATGTTGGCTGCAGTAATTATTGTAGGCAATGACTGTCCTCTTAAGTACAGTGGATGTTTCTCTAAGAGTGTGTGTGTGCATGTGTGTGTGTGTGAGTAGGTGTGTGTTCCTTTGTTTCTATAGTGAGAACCAAACACGGCCCTCCCTGTCAGTTTGCACTTACACTATCGCATTTCATGTACTCAGATAAGGTGTAGGGTACAGTTAGAGAAACAATTTCCTGTTAATGACTGCACTCACAAGTGTAGTAACACAGATGTCTTTAGGTATATTAGTATGTGTTCTAATCCTATATCCGTAATTACAAACTATTTTAAAATCTTATATGATTTTTTAAAAAAACAGTCTTAAATTAGAATAAGGTTTCATCTTCCCCTGAAATGGAGACACTTTTTTCAGCCCCTTGCCATTAACAGGGTACACTATGAATCCAAATAAATTCACAGAACTCATGAGCTATCCTGAGAGGAGGGGTACACCCTGGATGGGTCGCCAGCCTATTGCAGGACTAACACAGAGAGACAAACAACCATCTACACCTACAGCCAACTGAGAACTTCCAATTAAATTAACCTTGCATGTCTTTGGACTGGGGAGGAAGATGGAGAACCCAGAGAGAACTCATGCAGGCACAGGGAGAACGTGCAGGCTCCACACAGGGGTGCCTCAGCTGGCCAGTGGATTCAAACCCAAGACCTTCCTGCTGTGAGCTAACAGTGCCAACCACCGTACCACCACGCCATCCATTGTGACAACAGAGTGCCTCAGTCATATTTAGTGCTGCCAACTTCAGCGGTTTGAGTAAATCATTTCATTTGAACCTTGCCCTCTCCTAGTAATGGCTGATTTACGCTACTGTGGTGGTCCTATGGCAAGCCTACGCACAGCATTGCAGACCGTGGTCTACATGTTGCATCTGTTTACTTTCACCAGGAGGCAGTGTCACAAACAACTAGTTTGTTAAAAGCAATGAAAAGTGGCCTTTGCAGCCACTCCCTAAGATTTTCATGCTGTTTTTTCCTTTCTTTTTCTTTTTTTAAAATCTTTGGTGCCCCCCCACATTAGTAATTCCCCCACTGCCCCTTTTCTTGCTCTTTTGTCTCCAGCCTACTTTTCAACCAATTAGCTATCAGCCTATACACAGCATCATTCATGTTGAGCTACATGCTGTTAGCTTTTTGGAGGACCGCACACAAGCAAGTCTGAGTTGGTTGCATTTCCCTCCGTGTTGGCTCTGTGTAGGCAAATACTGATGCAACTGCAGCACCATAAATAGCATTATTCTACACTGATCAGACTGAAAAAACTAAATACTAAAAAAATGAAATAAATAAATGAATATATGCTATTCATGGTATGCAATCATATATTATTATATGTTATCTAACATATTAAATAACATGTTTTATTAACATAACGTGTTGGATAAATTTGAAATAACAGAATTAAGTATACTTGTATGTTTAAGTGATGCATATGTGATCCACAGGAAGTTCAAGCTAAAGCCAAAAATTACAGTTTTAATTCACTCAGAAAGGAAAAAGGGTCACGAGAACTCAACACATTTAAATTACTAGAACTGTCTTTAAAATATGAGCTCACTACATTTAGCTGTTTTAAGTATTTCACCCATTCAAGTTTATTGTGTGTTGGATTGTTTTGAAACAACATAATTAGGTAAACTATAACTATATCTTTAAGTGATGCTTACGTGATCCACAAAAAAAATGAAGTTAAAATCAAAAATTGTAAGTTTAATTAACTGTTTTCAGTTTTTTTTTAGTTCACTGTACTGAGTTGTTTTAATTATTTTGCACATTTCAGTTTGCAGTGTAGAGGAACTATGGTTGTCCCCTTGAGTAGAGTAACATAAATGCATTTGGATTTGTCGCAGTAGACATCTATGGATATGCTGGTGGTTGTTTGATACATTTTTATGTCTCTAAATGTGTGCCGAAACCTGTCTGTGTTAAAGCATAACTGCAACACACACTGTCACACACTTGCAGGAATGAGGTATCTTTGAGGAGCCAGACAGCCCCCACATTCAGCGGCATTAACTCAGAGCAAACCAAATGACTGTCCACATAAAAGAAATGTAATATATGGAGATTTAATGAGCGTGGTACCAATAAGACATTCCTAAACAGGGGCAGGGAGCCCAAGTAAAGCAAGTCGATTCCAATAAAGACCGTATTTCCAGACCCCAAACTCATGGGACTCTGAGACACACCAGTGACAGCTCCCAACTCAGTTTGCAAAGCCCTGTGGTAAATTCCCTAGCCAGGAAGAAAATCCTATTTAATTTTACAAGATCTTCTGGCCTCTAAAAATCCTCCATGTCTTGGTTCGCTGGTGAGAGAGCAAGGAGAGGCGGCAGGGCAGAACGTCTGTTGTACGCTCCGTTGGAAAACTTTGCATTATTAAAGAATGAAATGAAATGAAGGGTGCAGGAAGGTCAAATAAAATGCACTGATTGCAGAACTCAATTCATTTTAATTTGCTAATTTGTCTTTTATGCAGACTTTTATTTCTTCCTGATGAATGCCTTTTAATTAAATTAGACTTTTCATGAGGGGGGGACCTTCTCTGCAGTCAATGGTGTGGTTTTGTTTTGCAGAAAGAGAGGGAATATATATTTGTGGTACACTCAGCCTTTAATCAGATATTCACTCTCACAGAGCAACACATGAAAACAAACTAACTTGCCACAATCATCTTTTATGTGACAGAACCTTCAGCTTTTCAAACTATGCCCAGGATCTGCCAAGACAGGCCATGCAAGCCTTTAAAACACTGCTGATACATTTGATTTATCACGTTTAACATAGCATCTTATTCTTCTTTTGGCTGCTCCCGTTAGGGGTCACCACAGAGGATCATCTGCCTCCACCTCACCCTATCTCTTGCATCCTCTTCTCTCACACCAACCCACTGCATGCCCTCCTTCACTACATGTATTGTATTGTAATATGGGATATAATACTGTACATCAACACTAAGTTTTCAACAAGCATCTGAATTGATTTAGCAGTTTTTAGGCATTGTGTTCAAAAGGTGTATTTCTAGATGTAACGGGTTCCGGTTTCTCTTTTGAATTTTGATCATGCTGATCCCAGCAGCACAATTCAAAAAAGTTGGGACAGGTGCAGCAAGACTGGAGAAGTTGTGTGCTGCTTAAAAACACATCTTTGTACATCTCACAATTAAATAATGACTAAGTCTGAAAAGAGCATCTGAGGGAAGCTGGGCCTTTCAGAATTAAAAAATGGGGTGAGGTTCATCGCTCTGTAAAAGATTGTTTGGGTGTTTAAAATTGTAAAGAATTCAGGGCTTTTCTTATCTACTATTCATAAAATCAATAAAAGCTTCAGAGAGTCTCTGTAGTAGGGGTTTAGTCCAAAAACAGAGACTTAAGTAGTAGAAATCACTTCGTGGGCTCAGAAAAACTTCTGAAAACCACTGTCAGTGAACACATCCATTGCTGCCTTCTTTGGGTCTGAGCTCATTCAGGATGGAAAGGGGTGAAGTGGACAACGATCCTGTGGTCTGACAAGCCAATACTTGGCATTCTTTTCAGAACTCACTGAGGGGGAGAGGAGAGAGGCTTATCACCCGGTACAAAAGTCAGCTCTTGTGATGATGTCAGGATGCTTTAGTAAAATTTAAATTTGAAATTGATTGATTTCACCAAAAATAAACACATTTTGAGAACAAAGAACTGTATCAAATGGTAATAACACACATTATTAACAAAAAAGGTGTTGGCAAAAGCTTTAGCTTATTACACCAACCCTTGATAGAGTGCAAATGTCATGGGTAAGTTATACATCCGTGAAGGCTGAAATAATGCTGAGTGATATATGCAGGTTTTGGAGCAGCATATGCCGACATCCAGATTACATCTTTTTCAGGGAAGGCATTGCTTATTTTAGCAAGACAATGCCAAACCACATTCTGCAGGTGCTAAACTGCCCTTCCTGCAATTCAAACCTGTAACCAACTTGAAAGCATCTGGCATGGCGGATTATAAAACTTTCAAAAAATGACAGGGAGAACTGTTGACAGATAAAATTATTAATAAAGGTACTATTAAATATGCCCCATGTAGACAACAGTCTACAAAGCTGTGCATGGGTTCTCCAACACAAAGGAGTAAAATCGCCTCTAGACTCCAGAACCCCTCCACCCAAAAACCTGATCTGCATAAGCAGAAGTGGATGGACGGATGCATAGATGGATGCGACAGTAACAAAATATTTTTTTCCATCTTTATCCTCTCTGGTTATTAAATGTCACATATGTAGGTTTTACTGGCTGCCTTACCATAATTGATTTAAATGCTTGCTTAGGGGGTCATATCACTAAATTGATTTATTCACAAATACCAGCATCAGAGAAAAAGCCCTCACCAGTCAAACTCTGATTTAGATGTAGGGTATGCAGGGTATGGGTCGTTTGCCATATTATCACTTCAGCAAAAAGTTGCAGACTGCATTAGTGAGAATACCAATAAAACCAGATGTGGTCAGAGTATACGCATGTGAACACCACCCTATAAAACTTGTACAATCAACCATGACAGCAGCAGGTACATGCGCAGCATTGCACTTTCTTTCCAGTTTGACCTCTTTTTTCCCCCTCATTTCCATCATTAGACACGAATGTTGAGTGTTATCCTATTTGCAGGCAGACTCTGGCGCTGCTGCTCGGCTCAGTGTGGGTTGATGAATACATTTCAATCTCCTTTCCCTGGCTCTGACTTCAGGGACCAGTACTGTCAGCCTGAATATCAGCCTTATTGCATATCCAGAAAGATCCATCACATAGAAGCCTTCCTCCTGCACATGCCCTCTTTAATCAAATGATGGGAGCAGCTACTTTTTCTGTATGGCCAAGAAGATGACAGGAACACCTCTAGTAGTAGTTTTGAAAAATGTGAAACAGGAAAAAAGCTGCAATATCTTTGTTTAATCCAAATCCTGTAATGCACGACTCCAACATGAGAAATGGTAGGAAGATGAGAACAATCCAACTAGGTCAAAATGTTTACGCTCAGTCCAACTTTTGAGCTTCATCCAGGAAAATACAGTTTTGTGTCCAGCTATAGCAGCAGGGTGCAAGGCTGGCTTCTGTATTCGCTCACAGAGATGTGACTGTACATGTGTAGCTGTGCAGGATTTTTGAAGAATGAGATTGCTATTTTCAGAACGATGGGAACAAAAGGTGCCTTTTTTTTGCTGATAGGCAAGATCTGCAAAGTTGACCATTTTTCATGGCTGTGATAAAACACAATTACTCAGCATTTTCACCACAGTTTCATTCTTGTTGTGGCCGAAAAGCATCTGAAACAGCATTTAGACCATTACGGGACATTAAACTTCCCACCAAAACCCAAAAGAATGAAATCATTTTTGATTTAACAGCAGTCTGCTAGGGAGGAATACATTTCTGCATTTGGAAGAGAGTATAATGGAAAGGGACATAAATAAAGACATAATAAAGGACTTTTCCTGTTCCCTGGACCTCTGTTTTGGATGAAACTCAGTAGGCTGGGTCAGGCTAACTTGGCCTTCACACCCATTAATCTACTTGTGCAAACAGAAGGTACCTGTATCTCTTGTTGTCCACAGGCACTATGTCCATGGCGATGTAATACTGCTGATGAGGATCCAGACCTGCAATCTTTACTCGCATGGCTGGAAACATCCTCCTGTGGGGAGAAAAGCAACAAGTAGTGATACATTTGATAGAGTGATGCTCATTTCATTCCAGGCATTTTTAAAATACCCCTGAAAATAACAAAATACTAAATAATTTTTTTTTTAAAGTCAGCTTTCCAGGTGAAAAAGAAAAGCCAAAAGTCTGCTTCTACTTCTGAAACCATAAGATTTTCCACTGAGACCAGACTGATGAAATTTAGTGTTCAAAGATTGATCAGCATCACATGTTTAGAGGTAAAGAAACTTACTCCTTCCTTACACATAAAGACAACTTCAAATCATATCAGCCTAAGATAGACTATTTAAATTACAGGGATCCTATTCAATTGTAGGAAGAATTCTTTTCTTTTTTCCAACTCACTGTTCTGATGAGGAAAAAAGTGCAAAGTGCTTCAGTGAGGGACATGCAGAGGGTTGGTGTGACAGAAGAAGATGCAAGGGATAACCCTTGGGGAAACACAATGGGGCAGCCAAAGGTGCTTTAATAGATTTTTATACATTCAAATAAGTGTGAGAAGACAGACCATTTTCTTTTCAAAGTAAGTGAGAACTTGCACTACCTAGATCATTCTTCTTCTTTTGGCTGCTTCCGTTAGGGGTAGCCACAGCAGATAAATCTTGCATAGGTAATTTGGCACAGATTTTACAACTGGATGCCCTTTCTGATACAAACCTCTCATTGTGGGAGGGCCTTGTGTCTCCACCTGGACTCCAACTAAAGATCCCATGCCAGGCAAATGTATAAACCGCTACACTGCGGAGACACTAGTGTATAAAAATCTATTAAGGCCTTTGAAGAGGAAAACAAATGCTGTTATATGCACAGCTTACAATCTAAAAGCTCATGGTGTTTCTGATGGGATATAACTGCTGATTATCATGAATGCCTCTGCAGTCCAACACTGAGCATGCAAAAAACAATAACTACATCATCATAACCACTGGATTCACTGATAATATCTTCATCACAGAATAAATAATAAGAACATTAGTTTAAAAGCATTTTCACTGAGCCTTTTTTGTCTTTGCGCATGTCAGGCTTTCATCTTTGGAATTATAAGATATTAATGCGTCTTCATTCATTCAAACTGTCCAGTTATTGAGGCATGCAGACACATGCAGACACATTTTAGACTATTTGACGGGTCCTGCTATGCTCATTTAAAACATGTTAATAGATAAATATTACAGGAGATTTGATTCTTACATGCTTTGATTTCCCAAAGATCCCAACATTTTGTGGACACAGCGTGAACTGGTCCTGAGTGCTACTTTAGCAGACCTTACAACCAATCTGAAAGGTTTCTAGCTTCTAAAGTCTTCTGAGCATTTTGCCACCTTTGCTTGAAAGGATCTGCAGAGTTTTGGTCAATCAGGCTCCAGCATTTCAGGAACATATTCAGATTATTTAAAAATACATTTATAATAAAAAAAATAACTTGCATAAAATGTAAAAAAAAATCTTGAACACCATTAACTTGAATTATTTTATGATTATTCATTTTGTAGGGTGACCAGATCCCAAAAGACTAAATGCTGAGCAATGACTGTGTGAGACATGTTAGAAATGCTGGGAGGTAGGTTGAAATTCCCATGTCTAACTGGAAAATAACAATACAATAAACTGTGCAAGTTACCCAATTAACGTTTAGCATGTAAAGGATGTATGTTATTTGAATGTGACTTTTTAAATTCCCTTGCTAAATAAATACAAAGAAGATGAAAGAAAGCTTAAGTTTGTTGTCATATCTCATTCAGTAGGCTTTTTAAATTATTTTTCTATGCCATTAATTGTTAAATGAATGTAAACTTGTATTTGAATTGTTGTTCTCTCTGGTAATGACCTTTAGTTTTCAGTAGGGATGCATCCACAGATTGGTACACCTCTTCTGAGCCATATTTTAACAGTTTTAACAAAATTTTGCCAAATATTGCACACACATATACCGTCACCACATCATTTTCCTGTGTGCGAAACTAAAAAAAAATACTCCAGCAAAAAGCCCCAAAACTTCTCAATTTAAATTTTGGCTTAATTTACTTTGTGGGAGATTTGGTCATATTCACTGAAATCTGCAGAATTTGTGACTTTTTGGTCACCGGCAACTTTTTCTGATGGGTAAACCAGTGGCAGCAAAAGACAGCATAACCCACACCAGACCATAATAAAACACCTTCTATTCTTTCTTCACATGCACTGGATGAAATCCAGCCTTTAGAAAGGCTCATGCCCTGCGGAGCTAGACAGAAATGTGGGACATTTTCTCAATACGTGGGGCAGAGGGACAAAGAATTAAAATGCCGTACAGTTCCACATAAAGAGGGGCGTCCGTTCGCCCTACATAACAGTAAAAATCAACATTTAGCTATTTAGCTCTGTTTCTAGCATTTCCATTGCTGCATCCAAATTATATCAACCTGCCAAGCCACTGTGACCTCTGACCTTTGGCTTTTAAGAATATCCTGCAGTTGTCTTATAAGCTATAGGAAAAAAAAGTCAGTGATTTATTTAAGGGTTATACCAAAAATATAATAAATCAGACAGCTCTTAATATTCTGAAACTGCAGCAATTAAATGCTGAGCGTCAAAGTGATGCAAACAGCATGAAAAATATCCCATTTAAGGGAAAAAATTGCACCCATATTAAATAATGGTTTGTATATGGAGAGGGAGACATTTCAACTTAATTCCTCATTTTGCACTTCAAACACTGCGTTTTTCCCCTGTTCATTTAAAGGTCATAAATCGGGGCCTGCCTAATGAGAAAAGAGGCCTGCCTTTTTTTTTTTCTTTTTTTACTTCCCTTCTCTTCTGAATTTATGAGCTTATTATAAGGAGGCCGTGAAATACTGTCGGCCGCCTTCACTCTGCTTCAGCGCAAACTGATTGCTGCTCTATTTATGAGCTGATTACCAATTTAAACCCAATTCATAAAAAAGCGTAGGAGGATAAGTTAGACTGTATTTCAATCTGAAGACAGAAAGAACTGAAAATTTCAATAAATGAACTCGAGTTCCAAAAGTAAAAATAGCTTGAATAAGATGGAGTGAAGCAGATCTGCTGAAGTTCATTTAGAAATTATGAGGGATGGATGCACCTTCAGCTGCCCCCTTGTTTTTTTTTTTTACCAAGGGGTCGCCACAGTGGAGTAATCCTCATCAGTAATTTGGTGGGTGTTTTACACTGGATGCCCTTCCTGACAAAATCTTCCATGGCAAGGAGGGGCTTATGTCCCTTCCTGGAATCCAACCAGGGACCTTTTGCTTGTAAGGCTAATGTGTAAACTCCTACATTATGGGGACACTAGAGCATTTATATTAGTTAATCTGTTATAAATAAATCCCTCTCATATCTTTTATTTTATTTTATTTTATTGGCAGGAAAATAGTCATCCTACCATGCACGTGGAAAGTACTGAGTGGAATCAATAAAGTGGGTGTAAAATAAAAACATTTTTCTAAAACAATAACAATAAAAACAAGAATAAAAGCACATTTTAACATAAAAATATCTCAAGCTTTATAAATAAATGTTTAGTTCGACGGGTCTGAATATTTTTAAAGAAGTGAAGTGAATGGAATGCAAAGAGTGCACGAACAGAGCGCAGCTCGTTACGTGGAAATATGATGTCAGTCACGCAGGCTGGTGCGGAGCCGACGGGCTTGAACGCTGGAGACGGCGCGGGGATAAAGGTGCTTCC
This sequence comes from Etroplus canarensis, assembly GCA_015106775.1. Classification (NCBI taxonomy): domain Eukaryota; kingdom Metazoa; phylum Chordata; class Actinopteri; order Cichliformes; family Cichlidae; genus Etroplus; species Etroplus canarensis. The sequence continues at coordinate 4,963 of VUQH01021603.1, read as the reverse complement.
TGCGGGATCCGCGGGTCAACTTCTGTTCTCCGGCGCACAAAAAAAAAGGGCCCGGAACATGTTACACAGGGATTAATTAAAAACAGTTCTCCTCATTTTCCAACATCAGGAATAACCTGCCGCAAGAGGGCCCGAACGCAGCCGTGCGGCCTGCATGTGCAACACATTAACACCCTCCAGAAAGAGCTCAGAGGTGTGTGTGTGTGTGTGTGTGTGCAGATTTAAGATGTGAGCATTTGGTTGCTTGTATTAGTTGCTATGCGTTTCCTTTAGTTTATGTTTTTTTTATTTTTAAAAAAAGACGTGTGTGTGTGTGTGTGTGTGTGTGTGTGCGCGCGCGCTCCCACCTGCCCGCCTTGGTGATGATCATCTCCGTGCCGATGTCGTGGAAGCGCTTCCACAGGTCCGCGCACTGCAGCTCCACCTGAATATCATCCATGGAGGCCGGGGGAGACGGGTCACAGGGGCCCGGGGCCAAGTCGGCAGACGAGCCGAAGGAACACGACGTCCTCTCGGCCAGACCTTCTCCGTCGGAGCCGGGACTCGCCTCTGAGTCTGCAGGGGAAGTGAGGAAGGAGATGAGAAGGCAGCTCTGAAACAGTGGGATTAATGCGCTTTTAGGCTTTACGCAGGAAAATTGGCAGGGGCGAGAGAGCGCCGCGGCTCTCCCAAATCACCTGCCGGTTGCAGCTTTTGGAGAGCAGCGCTTGGCTCGCTGGTTAGGCTCGTCATGGAGCCCTGGGCTGATGTCAAAAGCAGAATAAATGTTGCGTAAAATCCTTTGAAATGCGACGTAGAAAATATTAAATTTTAAGTCGGGCCACACAGTGAAGAATTCTGCTGGGAAGCGTTCAGCAAATGAAATTTCCCCCCTCAAGTGCTCCTTCTGGACTTTTTACAGACTGGCCGCTCAGAGTCATCCACACAGTCACAGTGTCAGAGCAGATAAAACGTTCCTTCCACCCTGAAACAAATCCAGACCTACAAGAAAGGTTTCCATCCTTCTGAGCTTCTAATTGGCACAAAAAAGGAAAGAAACCAACCAGGGTGATCTCAGCTTCCTTCACGTTTGTGCTGTTTCATCGTTATTTTAAACTAGCAGCCCAAATGAGCAGGACAGTGGACAAAATAACAGGGACACCTGACCATCTTGTGCCAACTCAGTGTGCTGTATTGAAAAGCTTCATCCACTTCACACTTATTTACTCTCAGAAACCCTTCAGTATTTCTTCAAAGGGAAATGAGAAATTACAGCTCTTTCTCTTAATAATGACACCTGAAAACCTCAGAATCCACTTCCACTTAAAGACGAATGCAGACTTCCACAACACAGAATTCTTCTCCTTGATTCTGTAATGTTACTTAACATGTGTGATTTTTTTTTTAAGATTTAAAATTTAAGCCTTTCAGGGTCAAATATCCAAAAACGTCTCATACTTTTTCCAGCTGGGATGTCAAAGCTTTTATGCTCCACACGTCTAACCTGCACTTCATCCAGCTACAACCCTCATAAGATCTCCACATGCTTTCTCTCACTGCACTTTTCTCAGAAATAGTTTATAGCTGAATATCCTACACCTCCTCCACCACTACCACCAACCCCCCCAAAAAAAGTTAAAAAATAAAATAAAAAATAAAAAGAATCTAATAATGTATTATTTATTGAGGGCCCTGACTTCAGGAGGTTGACTTGGCAGACAGAGGGCACACAAGTATGGTTTATGCAAATGCAGCGCTGCTGAGAGACTGGACAGCGTCCCGGGCAAAAACCGCCGCAGCGCAGGCCGAGCCAACCCCACTGGAAACAAGAGAATGAAGGGGAGAGATAGGAAGAGCATAGGGGAGGAGGAGGAGAAGAAGGGATGTAATGACCACAGAGAGACAGAGAAAGTCTTTCCATCATCTTCTTGGGAGATCCTTCAGTGTCACTGCAGGCAGTGAGGCCTGTCACACGTGATTGCTCCCCCCACTCTTCCCCTTTTAACTGTTCACACTCATGCGCACACACAGCCAGCTGCCCCCTCACACTTTCTAAACACATGCTCCTGGTGTTAAAGGACAAGGACAGGATGGATGGATGGCTTCATTTTAAAGGTGTATGTATTATGATGATGATTTGAGATGGAGCCAGTGAGATGAGTGAGACATAAGCAGCATGTATTGAACAGAGATGCAGTAGATAGAGCTAACCTGTGTTACACTTCTGATTTTATTCATTCTTTTCAACATTAAAAATTTGCAGAATGTTTGTTTTTATTATTTATTTTTTTACTTAAGCAGAGCGTTTCCACCCCTGTGGCACTATCAGTCTGAATACTGTCTGTAGTGAAGTCTAATTATCTTATTTTCAAGATATTTTTAACAAACTGCCTCAACAATCTGGACTAACTTTGTCAGTATACAGTGTTTATCAGTTATTGGCAAGTCACCGTGGCCTGCGGGTGCACTGATGGGTTCTTACTCATCAGATCCACATTTAGGGCTCAGTAATTGTGGATAATTCATCAGTTTAAAGCTCAAAATGGGCAGCCCAAATAAGGGGATGAATCTAAAGAATGTGGTTACTCTGTACAGCTCCCTCCCCTCTTAATAACTTGACTTTTACCTACTGTGTACACACTTCTTGACTCACTAAACATACATTTTTTATAGTCTATCTTCTTAACTGTGCTGCTATCTCATTATCAATATTTATGTACACTGAGTGGCTGTAATGTGAGTAATTTCCCCCCTGGGATTAATAAAGTATTCTGATTCACTGAGGATTTGGAGTGTTACACTGATCTGATTGCATTTGCTATTCCATTGTGACAAGAGCAAGATTGAAAGGAAATAAGGAATGTGAACGCTGGTGGCGTCAGCCTGAACATTTGCAGAAAACACTGGCTGAAAAGCAGCACTGAGCAATCTACTATCTGCATCTAAAACTGGATGATGGTGTGTGAAGCAGAGGCATTCAGAGGAAACAGATGCATTCCAGACGGCAAAAGAAGCCCGATTAAATGAGATAATTTTGGCACATTTGTCTTCAAGATGGAGAGGAGCGAAACCAGGGCCAAGCAGGAGCCTGCAGACTCCGCCAGGCCGTCCTAACAACAGGCTGAAGGACCTGTCCTCTGTCACTCAGTGGCCACACACACACACACACACACAGAGAGAGAGGGAAAGCTCTAAACAAGTGGTACACAGGCAAACAAGCACAGGGCCAGGTAGAGCTCAGGGTACGTGTCCTGTCTGTGTGTAGAGTTAATATCACCTCAGCAAGTTTAAACTCTGAGAGTCGTTTTTAAATCAAACAAAACAGGAAACACTGGACAAAACTTTGTGGCCGGTGTTGCTGAATATTGTGTTTCAGTTTCAGAGCAAATGCTTCAGTTTAATGGTGAATGAATAAAAGCTGACATTTACTGATAGACAAAAATTTGACCACTCAGCAGAATTCTCCCATGACATCTGCTGTGGTTAGTTTCTCTCTCTCACACACACACACACACACACTATATCATTCGGGGTAGGCATCTTGTGGTTCCATCAGCTCATGCCAGGCCTTATTAAATTGAGACTAACATTCGTACTGGGCCACTAATTGGCCAGAATGTAATCAGCCCAGTACTGTACATCACATTGCTCTCAGGGTTGAACTGCTAAAAAACTAAATACCAGTGAATAAAAAACGCAGAAAGTGAAAACTTACGAATGTAAGACTGTATTTACACACACACACACACACACACA
>VUQH01021597.1:1167-13056 GCA_015106775.1 Etroplus canarensis | reverse complement strand
TCACACTGTTCGCTCACCATCTGGACCACTCACCAGATTTACCTCCCTGCAACTTTGTCCACTTCCTGAAATTAAAATTAAGGTAAAAATAAAATTTCCGTTTTGACACAAGGGAGGAGATTCACCTTGTACTGCAGAACAACAAGTGCCAGGGGACAGAATGTGATTTTCACTGAGAGATCAGGAAATAGCAGCTGCACTGAAAACAATGAAGAGATGCCCAAGAAGATTATCCTGAATAGGAGACTGGTAAAAATTTCTTGATCATGCCTTGTATACTGTTTGGGCATGCAACAAAAGCTGGAAAATCTATTTCCACCTTTCATGGTAAAAGAGAACAGAAAGAGAAATATATCGGTATCAGCATCTGCACAGTTCATCCATACATACACACATACAGCTAAACTCCAGGTCCATTTTAAAGGTGTTTTCAGAGATCAGGTTAACTGGATTATGCATGCACCCTCACAACATGTCATATGAACACATACTGTGACGTCCAGAGGCAAATCCATTTAGTCTAGGTGACATGGGTGTAGAGATGTCGCAGGAACTCTCCTCTTGTGGTTGTGTGTCCAGGGAAAACTGCCTGGCAAAACTCACAAACATGAGACTGTAGAGCCACATCTGACAACATTGCTCCAGCACATCCACTGTGGAGGTCACCAACCAAGGAGTAGCAGTCCATTACAGGCATCTAATCCACACAGAGAAGAAATTTGTGAAAAGCAGAGTAAAAAACAGTGACAACACAACGTACCTGCAGCCATAGCGTGTCACTTACCCTTACTGTGCGTGGAGGTCTGTCTCTACTCGAATGATATTGCTTTGGATTTTTTGATTCAGTGGAAGAGGCTCCATGGCACCTCGAGGAGTCCAGTGGTACCAACAGTGGGGATTTATTCTCCACTTTCAAACCCTCCTTTCTCTGAGAGGGCGCATCAACACAGAGCTTGGACATATCATCAGCAAGGAGATCAGAGAAGGTCAATGCATTTTTTGAATGACAATCAGTGTCACATTGTGCTGCAGGGGTTTGTGTCGCAGAGGTTAACATTGGAGGCTTTTCAAGTAAATATGCAGGGATTTCATGGGTACGCTGAACAGGAACGGACATCACATTATTGAATTCTCCATTGGAAATAGAGGCACCTACAGACAAATAGTTAAGTGTTTAAAGCATCATGACTGACAAGCTGGTTAAGAGCATTACAGTGTTTATAAGCAGACCTTGCTGTTTCTGCAGGGCTGTTGTGAGTTGATGCAACAGAGCTGCCTGTCTCAGACAAAGTGACCTCAGGCGAAGAAACTGCTGGTACAGTTCAGTGTACGCTTCCTCCATCTCATCATCTCTGGGATCTGCAGCTAGTAAATATCAGTTAACACTTAACTGTATAGTGCAAATTTAGATACAGATAAAGTATAGGGTGTTTAAAATAGGTGCAAACTACAGCTGTGAACACATTATCTTTATTAAGCTTGAGTTGCATTCCAGTGCTTTGAGGTAAAGAGTGCTAAAATGCTAAAAACGATAATGACAACAGGCTGACATAAAGCAAGAAATGCTGCTATGATAATAATGTTAGGAAGAGATTTATAACAATTTGTAATGTTAGTATGAATGTTAATTACTACTCAAGACAAAATACAGCTGAAGCGATGAACCACACATGTGGAGTAGTAAAAAGCATCTTTGGAAAATTTGCAGCAATTCTAATTATCCAGATATTTTGTTTCAAGCTGTATACCACTAACTCTGAAAGAAAAAATAACAGAACATGTGAATAATCAGCTTAGTCTGGTTACAATTTGGGTTTTTGCCTACTAACAAAAAAAATGAGACCCGGATCAGGGTGGTCGACCCCCTCTAAAACAAATTTCTGGAAGACAATCTATGCAAATTGTAATTTTTTTCCTCTTCTTCTTCTTCTCCTTTTGGCTGCTCCCTTTAAGGGTCACCACAGCAGACCATCTGCCTCCATCTCACCCTATCCCTTGCAACCTCTTCTGTCACACCAACCCTCTTCATGTCCTCCTTCACTACATCCATGAATCTTCTCGGTCTTGCTCTTTTCCTCCTGCCTGGAAGCTCGATTTTTAGCATCCTTTGTCCAATATATTCCCTATCCATCCTCTGCACATGTCCAGACCATCTCAACCTTGCATCTCTGGCTTTGTCTCCAAACCTATAAATCTGAGCTGTCCCACTGATGTACTCATTTTAATCCTGTCCATCCTGGTCACTCCCAGTGAAAATCACAGCATCTTCAATTCTGCCACCTCCAGCTCTGCCTCCTGCCTTTTCAGCAATGCCACCATATCCAAACCATACATCATAGCAGGTCTCACTATGTCTTGTAAACCTTCCTGTTCATGCTTCCTGTTATCCTTTTGTCACAAAGCATCCCTGACACTCGTCTCCACTCGCTCCACCTTGCCGGCACTCTCTGCTTTCCCCTCTCATGTGCTCTGCCGTTGCTTTGCATGGCTAACCTCAGGTATTTAAACTCATCCACCTTCACTATTCCACCTGCCTCATTCTCATTCATACACATGTATTCTGCCTTGCTTCTACTGACTTCCTCTTGTCTTCAGGCTCTCTTCCACTTGCTTCTTACTCTCTTCACAGACCACAGTTTTGTCAATGAACATCTGTCTTCACATCATGATGATAACTCCTGCCTGATCTCATCTGTCAACCTGTCCATCCCCATTGCAAACAAGAAGGGGCTCAGAGCCAATCCATGATATATTCCCACCCCTACTTTGAACCTCTGTCACTCCTACTGCACACTTTACCACTGTGTCACTGTACTGATACATGGTCCTGCACCACCCTCAAATATTTCTCTGTCACTCTTGACTTCCTCATGCCACAGTTACTCTCCTTGCACCCTATCATATGCTTTCTGGAGATCCACAAAGACACAGAACAGCTCCTTCTGAATTTTTCCATTTTTTTTCTATTAGCACTCTCAAAGCAAATGTGGCATCTGTAGTATTCGTTCTCAATATGAAGCCGTACTGCTGCTCTCTTTATAACCTATTTTAAACATCATCTTTCTGTATCTTCATCGTATGGCTGAGATCTTTTTTCTGTTAATCTGTAAAAATACTATATCTTCCACTGTGAAACAGCCACTTATTGTAGTTTTCTATATGCATTTTGGTTTACACTGCATACCTGAAAAAAGCCGCATTTTCTGAATATCGAAACAATGTTTGCTTTCAGCATGTTTGTTGCATATTTTCCCGATACAATCCTAATATTCTGGTCTTTCTTTTTTTACTGTCTAAAACTATATAAAGTTACTATAATTCCTACTTGAGTTATACCACATCATGGATATGTTATTACTTACCCCTCTAAAGCTTGTCTGCACTCTCTCTTCCAACAGTTCAGGGGTTGTCCTGTAAAACTACATCCAGACATTTGTCCTGACAGGTTTCCATCTCATCATGGTGAAGGAACCAGAAACTATCTCACTATTCTCATCTCATCTCACACCCCTTTTATCAAGCCTCAACTTAAACACTTTTGTGACGCTTCAGCCGAGGCCGTACCTAACAAACATTTTGCTCTACAAGTGTAACAACATACATTGCACTGAGAACTGCTGAACATAAGGAAGTAACTCTTAAAAATAGGGAAGTGAAACCCCTTAGATATAAAGAAGAACTTCACCATCTCAGTGTTACAAGACTGACTGGAGGGTAATTTTTAGCAATGGGTCGAAAGAGGAAGGACTCAAACTGCATTTTTAGTGTAAAAGAGCATAAGCGAAGCCTTTGTCTGAGTTGACTATTCAGTTGGCTCTGAAAAGGAGAAACCTGCCTGATTCATTTTCTTCTCTAAACATGAGAACAATGTAACTGTCATGGAAGAAAGCTAAGCAAAAACAAAAAGGCTTTACATTTCACAAAAAAGGAGTATGTTTAAATTGTCCTGAACACATTACACTGGTGCTGTGACGTACAACGTAATGCCCTGAAGGACTTTTTTTTTTTTGGTTTGTTTTTAATTTTTAAATAACTGCTGCACAAAACCTCTGGCATTGTTTTTAAATGGTGAGCTAGCAGAGGTAACAGAAAAAAGTACAGGATAGGTGTTTGCCATTTCCAAAAGAGGAACTGTGTGTGTGTGTGTGTGTGTGTGTGTGTGTGTGTGCCAGGTAACTTGTATAAAACAAGCAGTTTTGCAGTGAAAACAGCTGGGCCAGAAAGGTAGATAAGTGAGCAACCAAAACATGTCTTTTTGCCTTCAGATAGAATGATTCAAAGCATTTCGGTTGTTCACTAAAATTTCTTTGACCTGCTGTACTTGTTCATAAACAAATATACAGTCACAGCCTAAGCTCTGTAGCCTGTTATAACCGGGTAACTTGTTCAGACTGTGGGAAGGAAGAGCTTGATGGCTCTACAAACCACAGTTAATGTTGCTTTCTGCTACTTTAACATGACTTAAATAAAAAAAAAAAAAAACATGTAATGACAGTTTCCCTCGTGAATCGTATGTAAAAACAAGCCTTACTTACTCGTCATGTGATCGGCCATTCCCAACAGGAAGTACACACACAAACGCTGATGTCAGGACTGGAAAATGTTATCCGCAGTTTTTTTTTCCGTTTCACTGCGATGACGTCACTGGACCTAAAAACAAAAGCTCACCTGCGCAAGTACCCGGCAATCCTGCCAACACGACCTGTCACGTCCTGTAAGAACCGGGCTGCCTTCAAAATAAAAGGCATACAGCTGTGGAGACGTTTGGAAAGGCTTTTAATTTGAAATCTCTCATAGAACTCATTGCAGCGATTCTGAGGAGACACTGAAACGGTTGTTTAAAACTGTTTGTGTGTTTGATTTGTACAGATGTCTGCTTACGAGGTTTGAGAGGTAGGCCTAAGTATTACTATTTAGCCTGTTTTATTAAGAGGTAAAATGTTACATGTATAAATGTTTGCATGTACATACACACACACACACACACACACACACACACACACATATACACTACCAGTCAAAAGTTTGGACACACATTCTCATTTAATGGTTTTTTTCTTTTTTTCATGACATTGTAGATTCTCAGTGAAGCCATGACTATGAAACCAAAACTATGAATGAACACATATGGAATTATGTAGTAAAGAAAAAAGTGTAAAATAACTCAAAACATGTTTTATATTTTAGATTCTTCAAAATAGCCACCCTTTGCTTTGATTACTGCTTTGCACACTCTTGGCATTCTCTCAATGAGCTTCATGAGGTAGTCACCTCAAATGGTTTTCCAACAGTCTTGAAGGAGCTCGCAGAGATGCTGAGCACTTGTTGGCCCTTTTGCCTTCACTTTGCTGTCCATCTCATCCCAAACCATCTCGATTGGGTTTAAGTCAGGTGACTGTGGAGGCCAGATCATCTGGCGCAGCACTCCATCACTCTCCTTCTTGGTCAAATAGCCCTTACACAGCCTGGAGGTGTGTTTGGGTGTCATTATCCCGTTGAAAACAAAATGATGGTCCAACTAACCCAAACCGGATGGGATGGCATATCGCTGCAGGATGCTGTGGTAGCCATGCTGGGTCAGAGTGCCTTTAATTTTGAATAAATCCCAAACTGTGTCACCAGCAAAACATCCCCACACTATCACACTTCTTCCTCCACGCTTAACTGTGGGAACCATGCATGTAGAGACCATCTGTTCACCTTTTCTGCGTCGTACAAAGACACGGCGGGTGGAACCAAAGATCTCAAATTTGGACCTTTATTCAGATGGTGTTCTGCTTACATTCGACCAATTATGTCAGAGGTACCAAATTTCGAAGAAGCACTTCTTCAAATATTTGCAGTTAAGAAGCTATATTTCCTCAAAACACAAACAGATAACAGGAGCAGCCAAAAGAAGAAGAAGAAGAGTTTCATTCAGTCCCGTTTGCTGCAGGTGTATAAAATCAAGCACCTAGCCATGCAGCCTACCTTTACAATCATTTGTGAAAGAATGGGTCATTTTAAAGAGCTACTGAATTTGAGGGTGGTACTGTGACAGGAGGCAACAAATCAGTTCATGAAATTTCTTCCCACCTAGATATTCCACGATCAACTGTAAGTGTTATTGCAAAGTGGAAGTGTTTAGGGAACCACAGCAACCACAGACCATGTAAAGTGGTGTGCCACTCCACTAAGTCTGGTGGAATGGTGTAAAGTACGCCACCACTGGACTCTGGCACAGTTAAAACATCTTCTGTGGAATCATGCTTCTCTATCTGGCAGTCTAATTGATGGTTCGAAGTTTGACAAATGCCTGGAGACCGTTACCTGGTCAGCTGTGAAGTTTGATGGAGGGTGAATAATACTATAGGGTTGTTTTCTGGGGTTGGCCTGAGTCACTTAGTTCCAGTGAAGGGAAGTCTTAAATCTTTAGCATACCAAGACATTTTGGACAATTCTGTGCTTCCAACTTTATGGGAACAGTTAGGGGAGGCCCTTTTTCTGCTCCAGCATGACTGTGCCCCAGTATACAGAACAAGGCCCATAAAGACACGGTTGGATGAGTTTGGAGAGGAAGAATCTGACTAGCCCGTGGATACTCCTGACTTCAACCCCACTGAACATTTCTGGGATGAACTAAAACAGAGGTTGTGAGCCAGACCCTCAGTGTCTGACCTCACAAATGCTCTTCTGGATGAATGGGCAAAAATTCCCACAGACAAGCACCAAAACTGTGCAGAAAGCCTTTCCAGAAGAATGAAAGAAATACTCTCCTACGTTCTTTAACATAAATTTCTTTATTAAAAAAATCTGAACATAAAAGAAGCGGCTTTTCCGTACAGAACAGAATACAGTAATGTGGTTTGTGCAAGTAGTACAACAGTTTTTGTAAATGCTGCAGTGATTCCTATAAATGACATCATTTGTCAAGGCTTACACATGTTGAATCTCCTCTCTGTAGTGCGCCTTGCTGATATCAGTCCTACTACAGCAAATTCATCAGCAAATTTTACTCTACCTTTTGAGGAGTGGATGGGTGAGCACTATTGTGTGAATAAAGTGGAAAGGGCTGGACTAAGCTGCCCTGTAGCTCTCCTGTGTTCAGGGTGACAGTGGATGATGTGTGGTGTCCAACCCTGATGTCCTGTAGTCTGTCAGGAAAGGAAGTCCAAAGTCTATGAGCAGAGAGCAGTGGTTAATTATAGGTTAACAAGGTTGTCTACCAGTTTGTGAGGAACTAAAATCAGCGAATAGTATCTTCATATGCGTTGGGATGCTTCAGGTGGGACAGGGTTGTGTGAAGTGCCACAGAGATTGCATCCTGTCAGTGTTTCCACAGTAGGCAAACTGGTGGTTGTCCAGATATGCTGGCCTTGATGTGGGATGGAACAAAGCACTTCATGAAAACTCGAGTCAGTTCGTCAACAATCACACCTGACTGCTTGCTTGTTGGGGACTGGGATGTGGTGGACTGCTCGTCTGATTGTCTAAGCGCGTGAAGGACTGGTTCACAGCATCAGGAAGCATGGTCAGCGAGATGCTGCTCTTGTGGTCTGTTATGGCTTTGATACCTTTCCATATGGCTGTTGTTAAAACAGCCTGTCCCCTGGCCTGTTGGGAGCATCCCATGCCCTAAGCAGAGACTGCACATTTCTGTTCAGCCATGGCTTCTGGTTTGGGAGTACATCCTCTTATTAATCAGTTATCACCTTGAGCATTTGCCTCAAACACAAAATACTTCCTGTACCAGACTCCCGCCTGTCTGCCTTTCTTATGAACAAGCTGGGTGGAGCTATGCTGGTAGCTGCACTGGTCACCATCTTCCGCCTGTCGTTTTTATTGTTTCTTTTCAGTTTTTCCTGTGTTTGTGGGCATCCTTCTTCTTTTTCTTTTTCTTTTTCAGCAAGCAAGGATAGACTAGAATTGCAGTTTGAGTACATGGTACATACCAACGACTTGGTACATACGTTGCAGGGGGTGCTGTTTTCTCAAATTTGGAATCGAAAGGTACTGTAAGAATTACTTATGGTGACACCCCTAATTCAAACAAACTAAAAAAATTAAACCTGGTGTCATGGTTTTGAGTTCTGTATATAGTTTTGCATGTTTTTGAGTTCTCTCTTGTTATCTTTTCTTAAGTATTTCCTTGGTTTAGTATTGGCTATGTCTCCCTGTCTGTGTTTTCCTGTTCATCAAGTTTGTGCTCATGTCATGTTCTTTATGTATTCTGTTTCCTGTTTTACTTTGAAACCTGTTTAGTCTTGTGCATTGTGTTGAATTTTACTTCCTGTTCTTGATTGTTGCCACCTGTGTTCCTCTCCCTCCTCGCTCTCATTTGCTCGTTAGTCTGTGTGTATTTATACTCTGTGTCTCTTCAGTTCTGTGTCGTGTTCTCAATGTCATTTGGTGTTATCCTGGCCAGGAGAGTGAATTTTGTTCCTGTCTGTTATTTGTGGGATTTATGCTTTGGACTTTGCTCCTGTTGGTGAGCTGGCTTAATAAAGCCCTTTGAGTTTACTTGTCTGTCTCTGCGTCTGCATTCTGGGTCCACACTCCTGCTCACTCAGTGGATAACATGACAGCTGTTCTTTTTTTCTGCAAGAAAACAAAGTTGTTTTGGGTACCGTATGAAACCAGCCTAAAATTGCAATCATCAATTATATGTTTCTTTGAGTATGTATATACTGTACAATGTATATATAAAATATTACAAGTACAGTTTGCAAGCTGTTTTATAAAGATGTGAATGTGTGTCCGTTGCACCTTCATGATAACTTGGGTGTGGTGTGTTAAATATGAAGTCTGGAGGGAACAGTTCTGCAGCTCGTGGATAGAGGTGCTGACATAGCTGTGTGATCTCCAAGTTTTTAACATCGGCTATGTCTCCTATTTCTGTGGGAGTACAAGAGGTAGATCAACCTTAAATGCAAGTCTACTAGGAATGATACTACTGCAACTTAATTACAAAGATGAGAGAAAAAGAGCAGTTCTTTTTCTCTTTTTATCCATTCAGGAAAGGAGTAAATATTCAGTGGGAAATATGCCTGTGCAATCCACTGATTTCAGTAACTTTACAGAAGACAGAGTTGAGTTCATAAGAGGAGACATTTGAAAATGAAGTTTTAATTTAACACTAAATTTACGATCTGGAAACACACTAAATTGTAATAAAGGCAACCTTTATATTATTGCTTCTGCTATGTACTCTGCAAATTTAGACTAAAGTGAGCAATTGGGTATATGATGAACAAAGAAATTAGGTAGAGTCCAGTGGCATAATCAGCTCAGGGCATGGTTAGGTTGTCCAGACAGATTTACTGCAGAATTAAGTTGGCAAGAAAGTCTGGGAGAAATGCAGTTATGTCCTTAAGTTTGGGGATACTTTTTTTTTTCGTGGTTTGTCGCTCTGTACACAACCACGGTAGATTTGAAATCAGTCAGGATGTGTTTGAAGTGCAGAATTTCTGCTTTAATCCAAGAGGTCTGACAAAATAGCATTAACTGATTAAGAATCAGTTGCTTTTATTAGGTCCAAAAGTAATGGGACAATTGACCGACAAGCCTTCTCAAAAAGAAGGAATGCCCTGGCAAGTTCAGCAACACCAAAAGGCCTGGAGACCATAGTAAATAAGTGAAGTGGACCATCACAGACTCCTTTACTTTTGCAGACCAATCTAAAAGTTCATCTATATATTAATCTAAAAAACAGTTTTAAAATGTCTGAATAGTTAAAAGCTCATTTACAGTGTTTAATACATTTCTTGTGATTGTTCCAAATGTTAACAAAGCAGTATTTGATGAGAAACGTTTATCACTTGTTAATGTTGGAAATGATTAAAACAGTTTCTATGCACTTGAAGCAAGCTTAACAGTTTACGACCTAACCCCACGGAGCATCAGTCCTGACTTTTGTTTATTTGTATTTGTTGTCCATGAGTTTTATGTGGGCAGGATTTGACATTGACCTCGGAGAGAACAGCACACAGGATGTAGAAAGAGACATGAGAAACATACAGTAGACATGGTGACATTAATCAAGAATAACTCACCATGGTGGATGCAGAGTTTAAGGATGGGGGAAGAACATTTGAAAGTCTTTTCAAAACTGAAGACGGAGAGACCATCAAACAAGCACCAAATGAAGGCAGCTGCAGTAAAGGCCTGGCAGAGCAACTCTAAGGACAAAACATGTCCTCTAGACTTCAGGCAGTCTGACTAAAAAGGCTTTTAAATAAAATCCTTTTATTTAAAATTTTATTTTATCCTATTACTTTTAAGCCTCTGAAAGTGAGGAACTATGAAAAAAAATTACTGTAATTCTCAAACAGTTAATCGAATTCTTTTAGCAAACCCTTGAAAGTCTGCACTGAAATCGCACTTAGATTTAAAATCTACCATAGTGGCAAAATTATTTTAAATGTGTCACTGCCCTGAACTTATGGACCTAACTGAATATGCAGCTTGAAATGGGATGAACCTTTCTATGTAAAGTGCCTTGAGATAACCAACATTCTCACAGGGCCTTTTAAGTTTAGAGTCCACCTTTTATCTAAACCCAGTACATAATTATCACTCACCTTTCCGAGTCCTCTTCTCTGTAGAAGCCTGGCAGGCCATGTAGATGGCAGCTGCAGCTACTAAAGTGGGGCTCCTTGTAGGCACCAGGTTGAGCTCCATAGCCTTCCTGGTGATTACAATGGCCACTTTTTGCACCTGCCTGGGCAAGCCGAGGTTGCAGCAGAAGCGGGGGATGAAGTTTTCTGGGTCTGTGGGGACAATATTCATCTCAAGTGTCTTCAGGATCCACTTGTAGCATTTACAGATCTTTTTCTTGGAGAACCTGCACACTGCACTGATCTCTGCAGAGGAAAGGAGAAAGGGAGGGTTGTTTGAATGGACTGAAGTGACAGTTTCCTTTACAGTTTTTTCCTTCAATAAAATAGGAAAAAATTAAGATTAATTAAGATCCTACACTTCCACAAACAGAAGTGACAGTATAATTTCCTTTTATTAATGGCACCACATATTTAAACACGTTTAATTAAACTACTAAAACGAGGACCAGCAAAAGGATTTATTCTGACCTTTAAAAGTTCGAGGTGCATGCTCCTGTCTGCAGGCGATGTAGAGACAGGCTGAGCTAATGGCATTGTTGTTTCGGCTCCTCAGGCTCTGCTGTTCATAAACCCGCTTGAATAAGTTGAGGGCACTGTCCTGAAAAAAACAATAAATTTACATTTTAATTACTATGTGATATTTCTGCTGGGCTTATTTTTCACCAAGCTTAAACAATGATGTGTTTGTCTACATAGACAGAAAAGAAGTAGTTTGAACAATTTTTGGGAAAATGAAAAATGGCATAGCACTGTTTTGGGTTTTTTTTTTCCCAATTTTAACTAACATAAGGTTAGAACAGGGAAGTTGTGCAATTTCAGCTTGAGGAAGCCTAATTTGTCGGTCTTTGCCTGCACATGAGGCTATTGTATTCACGTCTCCTTTGCATCATTTTGATTCAAATGATATCATCACGAGCCCCGGTGTCTTGAATTAATGTCCTTGTGTGACATGTTTAGGAACCTGACTGCTGCCCACACTGTGTTCCGGTAAATGAGAATGTCAGCGTGAGGGAATCTGTGGTGTGCAGCTTCAGCAGAGGCCCCAGTCTGCAGAATTATGCCTCTATATAATTACCGCAGCAGCTTTGCTTTTTATTTCATTCCCTGCATTCCTTTGTTCACATGTGTTTTGGTTTCCCTACACTCTCTATTAAACGTCTGTAAAGTTTCCATTTCTTAGAAATGGAAACTAAATATAATGGTAACACCTGGTCGCCAGATGCTATATCATCTGTTTGCTGGGATTATTTAAAAGACCTTAAATAGTGACGTTTTTGTCACTGTGCTGACC
>VUQH01021593.1:8400-19339 GCA_015106775.1 Etroplus canarensis | reverse complement strand
TACGACACCATCTACACACACACACACACACACACACACACACACACACACACACACGTGAATATTTTCTCATAATTCAGTACCACATAGTACAGGGTGCTTCAAAAAGATGGACCCGATCTGAAATCAGTATATCTCTGCAACCACGAACCGCCCATGAATTAAAGGTTTACCACATGAAAGGGCGGGGCATAGAGTTTTAAAAAGGGCGGGGCATAGAGTTTTAAAAAGGGCGGGGCATAGAGTTTTAAAAAGGGCGGGGCATAGAGTTTTAAAACCCATTTGTAACTATGTGTAACTGCCTTTTAAAAGCACGCTGTATTGTAAAAGTGTGTCGCGTCACCTCTGTGTGTCCCATGCTGGCTGCTGCAACCAGAGCCTGCTGCACCGCCTGGCTCCTGCTCGCCCCCCTCTGGCCGCAGCAGGAAGTGCAGCTCCAGTCTGCGCGCTTCAGCAGGAATCGCAGCACCTCGAGGTGGCCCCGCTGGGCTGCGTGAACCAGCACACACCGGCCCGAGCCATCCACATGACCCACCTGAGTGCACAGGGAGACGGACACTGAGAAGCAGGGTCTCGTCCCTTCTTAGCTTAGGCTGATACCGCTGTCTGAGCCGACCGGCTGTGGCTTCTTACCAAAACTGTGCCACGCAATGATGTCACGTGGCACTATAAGACCAAAAACAATCACTGCATGCATTAGGTTGGCCCTTCCGCTGTTTAAGTCAGCACAGACACTTACATACAACAACCGCCACCGAGTTACACGTGCAGAGCAGGACTCGTAAACCGCTACCTTGGCTCTGTGCTGACTCAGCATTGTGACAACATCCAGGTGACCAGCCGCAGCAGCGAATCCCACAGCAGTCATACCGTCGTGTGACTGAGCCTCCACCTAGAAATGCAATATGGAAGCTCGGCTGCAGTAAACTGGCTCAGATTTACAGGTGAGACCCATGAAGTCACATCGACCTTAAAAAAAAAAATTAAAAAAAAAATGACCGAACCTGAGCTCCGTGGTCGAGCAGCAGCGCCACGGCATCAGTGTGGCCCAGGTGAGCGTGGACACACAGCAGGGGGGCGTTGTTGAGAACGTCGCAGCAGTAGTTCACGTCAGCCCCGGCCATGATCAGCAGCCTGCTCACCTGGACGGGTGAAAGGGCCAAGTTACCGCAGACCTGTGTTAGGAAACGTGTATGCGTGCACATGCGGCGTGTTACCTTGATGTTGGGCGTGTAGAGGTTGCGCAGCGATGAGAGGACAGGGCTAAGGCTCTGCGTGCTGTACGACAGCCACAGCCCCTGCAGAACTGAGGAGGACACCCCGAGCTTCTTACTCAGACCCTGGAGAAGAACAGATGCAACAAGGGGCGTTTCAGACGTACGCAGTCTGTAGAAAAAGCTCCGGTTGTTGCCTCCTGGTTTGATTTCTGCCCCTGGACAGTTGCGTGTGTGTGAGCTTGCCTTATAGATGTGAGCCTTCAGGATGTGATGCCCCAACTCCAGCGTCTGCTGTCGTGTCAGCTTCCCCTCCTGTCTGCAGAGCCAGAAGGCCAGGAGAGTGTGGCCACTCCTGGAGACACACACACACACACACACGGCTCAGTAAGAAGCACCCCCTCTCCCTCTCTTTGTCGCCCTTGCCCTCCTGCTGCCTGTCAGTGTACCTGGGGTCGCAGAGGAACCTGTCATCCTGCCCCTCCTCCCTCCACACCAGCCACTCCCTGAAGGAGGCGTGGCTCAACATCCGGCTGCCGTCGCTTCGCCGCATCAGGCACGAGGAGAGCTGCTCCAGGCGCTGCGTGAACTCCACCCACTGCAGTGAACCTCCGGTGAGGGCGCCCGCGTTCACCACCTCAAACAGCTGGAGGAGGACACATGGCGATGGGCACGTCAGCAGTGTCCTGACAGCATCGCTCAACACAAATGATGCTTGTTGCAGTTTGATCCATTTAGACAAAAGATGTGACTCTAGTGCATTTAGACTGTCAAGCAAATGAAGTGCTCTGTGAGCACCAGGAGGGTTTACTCATAATGCTGACAAAGCTGACCGTGTATATTTGTGGAACTGTGGTCTCCTATTTGTCACATCCAAGGGTACATCGTGTACTACATGCAGGTGTACTAACGTGAATGTGTACACAGACTGAGGCGGCGCGTTACCTGCTGGTCGGTCAGCGGGTGCAGTGACGCCGCAGTAACGTTGAGCAGAGGCAGAACCCTCTGAAAAGACGACTGGGTGGGAAAGCGCATGTTGAGCTGCAGCAGGTAAACCTCTGCTAGACTCACAGGAACCACCTACACACACACACACACACACACACACACACACACACACACACACACGTTAAAAGACTTCCTCTTTACTGTACCACATATCAACATGAATACACTGCGTGCACAAAAGTCTCCTCTTTAGGGAATCTGGGCTCTCCTTTAGACGCTTCCTGGATGCATCTCTGGTGAGATGTTTCAGGTATGTCCTATCAGCAGGAGGCCCTCAGGCACACCCAGGATACCCTGGAGAGAGTATATCTCTTGGCTGGCTTGGGAACACCTTCCTGTGCTCCCAGAAGAGCTGCAGCAGGTGGCCAGGAAGACACAGGTCTGGGAGTCTCCGCTCAGACTGCTGCCCCCAGACTGTCAGAAGATGGATGGATGGATGCTCAGGTTATTGTCTATTTCTACTAACTGCAAGTTAAACAGTTTATCATATTGTACCGGTGCTGTCGGTGCACCGGACCGGCTGCAGTGTTCTCCTGAACGACAGCAGGAGACGTCGCATGAGGGCCGACGCAGGAGAACAAGAAGTCAAAACGGGAAGCAAAGAGATTGTGCAGTTTGATTCTCTGAGCTCCCATACCGGTGTGTCACTGAAACGGCGGAAAAACCGACACGAGCGTACACCCGCGTCTTCAACCTGGCGGCACCAGGTTACAGAAATCAAAAGGTGCACGGCAAGTTGAAATGACACCAAAGCGCGGCTCGTGCCAGCAGTTGTGACGTCACTGTGGGTGTGCGCCGCCGTTCGCAAGACGACAACGGCAGGCCTAAACTAGGCTTAACTGGCAGTTTGAGCGTGACTCATGCAGTTTCAAAACTGAACGCTCCATAGAACTGCAACACGAGCCTGTGAACTGACTAACTTTAATCAAGAAAAGTTGGTAGAACCCACTGCACTAATTCGACCCCTACTATTTATTAACCTTTATTGAAGCAGGAAGTGAAAAATCTCTTGCGTGAGCGTCAAGGGGCCCCACCTGGCTTTGAACCCAGGACTCTCTTGCGGTGAGGCAGCAGTGCTAACCACTGAGCCACCGCGCTGCCTCACAAATCACAGGGTTACTGTAATGTGTGCAGTACACAAAGAAGTTCACAAGTTTTCTTGTCACTGGTTGGCTGCATTGTACACACTATGTACCATCATCTGCTCCCTTGTAGTCTCCGCAGAGGGTCGCCGCAGCAGATTAATCCGCATTGGGCTTGCGTGCCCTCATGGAATCGAACCAGGGACCCTTCGCTTGGAAGACGAAGGTGTAAACCACTGCACTACAGGGGACAATGGCTGTGCACACTAATGACAGTCCCTTCCAGGATAACGGCTCGAGTTCCTGACTGGCCCTAATCAGTGTTAACGGCATAAGACGTTATTATGCAATAAATAAACCTAATGACGGCATTTAAGGTTAGACGGCAGAGAGGCACGTGCAAACACTATTTCTATGTAGATTACTATCCACATCAGCACTTTTAGGAGTAGCAATTCTCGTGAAAATGGAACATTAGGCAATCAGATTATGTCATTTTTATTTTTCGTTAAATTGTTCCCCCAAGTCTTGCCAATCAGTTGAACTGGTTAGGGTTACCACCTATGATGACTCAGACCTTCGAATTTTTAAGTGTAGTCGGTCATTTTACCTTTACCATCTACCATCCCAACCTCACCTTGAAGCTGGAGCTCTTTAGGACAAGGTATCCTCCCTCGATCAGGTCCAGGATCAGTTTTAGGTAGAGGTACGAGCCTCTGCTCAGGCTCTTCAGGTGGCTGATCAGTTTGGACAGCGCCGTGTTATCAAGGCGGCCGTTGCTCAGGGACACGTTGCTCTGGATCTCAGCGCTGCTGTGGATACGCTGCATCAGGTAACCCTGAGAAGACAGCGCCAGATACAATGCAGACGCGCAGAAAGAAAAACAGCGCAATGCACAGGAGGGGGGGGGCCTGTGTGGTACCTGCAGGTCCTGGTCTATGGCGTTGTTGTCCTCCATTCTGTCCAGAGAGATGCGGTGAAAAGGCAGAGAATGAGTGATGTCCTGATGGAATAAAAACACACAAAATAAGAAGTTTTTCTTTTTAGCATACCCTTACCCAATGTGTGTGTGGCTTGCAGTTATCTGTCAGCGTAGATGGTAAATGTTAAGACTCAAAAGACTTCAGGCAGCAGGCGACAGCTGTAAGATTAGGAGATACCTGCTGACTTGTCCTGACAGTGGTGATGACCTTCAACCACGGAGGAAATTTCTGGATGGTTCGGGTCAGAAAGGAGGTCAGTGTGTCTCCGTAGTCTGGCCGGTGGAACTCCGCCTCATTTAGCCCATCAATTAGCACAATAAGCCCCGCCCCCTCCACATGCAATTTTCTCTCTGGAAAACATACAAACAGTCGAGCAAAAGCAAACAATGCGGAACACTGCACATTCGGTGATCATCCCCGGCTACGGCAGAATGTAACAGAATCTGTACCTCTGTGGAGAGCCTCGAGTGGCTCCAGTATCCCTCTCTGAAGGGCGGAGCTCGGATCCTGGATGCAGGAGCGCAGACTGAGCATGCTCTGTAGCTGCGGCGACCGGTGCAGCAGCTCCCGGTAGGCGGTCAGCTGAGGGGCATCGCTCAGCATCGCTGCCATGTTGTGGACGAACTCCGGAACCAGACAAGTGTGACAGTTATCAGCCTGACAGAAATGATAGGAGACGACCTACAAAAGACAGAAAAGATCAGCTCAGTCATCTGTAGCTTTTTGGAAAGATTTATGTACTGCAGAGCCTTTTACTGGCCTTTTAGCAGGAGAGAGCTAGCAAGGAACTAGCAAGAACTGTAACTCACTGCACAACCATGGGGCACAGTCATGCTGGAAGAGAAAAAAGGCCTTCTCCAAATCAGTTCCACAAACTTGGAAGCATAGGGATGTCCAAAATAGCTTGCTAAGCTAAAGCATTGAGCTTTCCTTTTACTAGAACTAAGAGGTCCAGGAAAACACCAGAAAAACAACCCCATAGCATTAGCTCTCCTCCACCAAACTGTGCAGTCAGGTAAACCATGTTCTTCTGGCATTTTCCAAACCCAGACTCGTCCATCAGACCACAAAAATAAGAAGTGTGACTGGTCGCTCCACAGAACACGTTCCCTCTTCTCCGGAGTCCAGTGGCGGCGTGATTTACAGCACTCCATTCGGTGCTTAGCATAATGATTGGTGAAGTAAGGTTTCATGCAGCTGCTCGGCCGTGGAAACCCATGCTATGCAGTGCACAGTTTTTGATATTAAAGCCAGAGGAGATTTGGACCTCTGCAGTTATCGAGTCGGCAGAGGTGGCTTTAAAACACTATGCACCTCAGCACTCAGCAACCCCGCTCTGTAACTTTACGCGGTCTGCCACTTGGTGGCTGAGTTGCTGTGGTTCCTAAAAGCTTCCACTTTGCAATAATCCCACTTATAGCTGATGGTGGAATATTGAGGAGGGAAGAAACTTCACCAGCTGACTTGCTGGAGCGTTGGCATCCTATTACAACACCGTTCTTTGGCTCTTCAGAACAACCCATTATTAGAGAGAAACCCCAACAATCAGACGATCCCCTCTGAGCAAGCCCTTGGCGACTGTAGGAAGGACGAACTCCCTTTTAACAGGAATATGGATGGGGCCTGATTGTTCAAGACTTGTTAAGTAAGTAGAAGGATTTAAAATTCAATTCTGGATTTAGAACACTTGAACTCAATGATTAGGCGGTGTGGCCCAACACGCTAGTGCATATAGTGTACCACGCCCATTTCGACTGCCTCACACAAGCCGTTTTAGCTTCCATCCCCCTCCGTGTGTACTGGCTTTCTTCTGATTGGCTGCCCCTTGTGAACAGCAGGTGGGTGGGGCTTCTGTGCTCACACTGACATCACAAAGAGTCAAGAGCAGAAAAAAACAGTCTGAAACTGAGTATTTAGAGCAGTACATGACAAAAAAAAATAAACGCACAGTAGGTGGTCTTTAATGAAGGAAAGGTGAAATACAAGAGAAGCAGGGATGATACCTGTCCCGCGAGCCTCCTCAGCACCTCCTCCTGTCTCCGTCTCATTTCTGGTGTACCTGGACAGCTTTCTCCTGATCCCCCTTCATCTCCTCCTCCTCCTCCTCTTCCCAGGGAATCGTGGGGAAAAGAAACAGGCTCTACATCTGGGACGTCAGTAAAGCAGAGATGAAAACATATCAAACGGCGTGGTTCTTTCTTTGCAGCTGCAGCTGCAGCTTTCATTACTGCTAACTGCACGATTTAAGAGGCTTTTCTAGCGGTCGGCTCAGCTGTGTGTCGCCTGCTGGCTGCGGGTCGGGTGGATTTTACTGGGTTCTATATGATGACTCAGCTTTTACTTTGAGTCAATTTAAGTACATGAATGAGGCTGTGTAGAGCTACAGTCACCATAAATTAGAGTTATAATGGAAAGCTCTGGTCTACGGTTGCTTCAGAAGGTTTTCCTTACCCTTCAGGTTTTGTACTTGTGCTGCAGTCAGTTTTCACTAAATGACATCCTGTCTTTAAAAAATCCAAACGTATGATCTTTTTTTAGTATTCAGCCTGTACATTCAGTGCTTTGTAGGAGCACCTTTTGGTGGCACGTGCACCTTTGAGTTTCTTGGATAAGTATCTACAGGATTTGGCTTGTTGCAGATCTTCTCCATCAGACTGAAGGGAAGTGCTGTCTTCAGAGAGCCCATCTTTTACCATGCTCTCCCATCTCTGCAAAGGTCCTCTGAGGTTCTGATATACACTCACAACCCACTTTATTAGGTACACCTGTTCAACTGTTTGTTAATGCATGCTATCTAATTGGACAACCACATGGAAGCAACTCAGTGCATTTGGGCATGTAGACATGGTCGAGGCGGCCTGCTGAACGCGATTTAAGTGAATCTGAACACGACATGGCTGTTAGTCCGAGTATTTCAGAAACTGCTGATCTACTGGTTTTACAGATGATCTGATAAAGAGAAAATATCCAGTGAGTGGCAGTTCTCTGGGCAAAAATGCCTTGCTGATGAGGAGAATGGCCAGACTGCTTCAAGCTGATAGGAAATAGGCACTTGTTACAACCAAGGTATGCAGAAGAGCAGCTCATCTAATAAATCAAACATTGAAGAAGAAGGGCTACGGCAGCAGAAGAGCACACTGGGTGCCACTCCTGTCAGCTAAGAACTGGAGACTAAGGCTACAGTTCCCATGGGCTAACAAATTTGAACAACAGAACTCTGGTCAAACATCGCCTGGCCTGATGCGTCTCCGTTTCTGCTGCGACATTCAGATGGTAGCGCCAGAATTTGTGTGTAAACAACATAAAAACATGGATCCATCCCGCCTTGTACTAACAGTTCAGGCCTGTGGTGGGGGTGTAATGGTGTGGGGGATATTTTCTGGGCATATTTTGGACCCTTAGTACCAACTGAGCATTGTTTAAACATTGCAGCAGTGCACCCATCTTCTGATGGTTGCTTCCAGCAGGATAGCGCACCGTATCACAAAGCTCAAATCTTATTAAGCTGGCTTTCGTGAACAAGACAACGCCTTCACGGTAGTCAAATGGCCTCCACAGTCGCCAGATCTCAAATTACAGAGCACTTTTGGGATGCAGCCAAAAAAATCTGCAGCAACTGTGCGACGCCAACATCTCAACACGGACCGAAATCTCTGAGGAATGTTCCCCAATGATCCCTTGAAGAACTCGGACAGTTCTGAAGACAAAAGGGGGTTTATCCCAGTACTAGCGAGCTGTACCTAATAAAGTGGACAATGAGTGTATTTCTTTTCCAGTGATAAAGTGATGTTGCCAAAAAGCTGTCATTGGCACAGGACCAAAAAGACTGCTGGTCTCAGTGCTGGAACCAACAGCGTCAAGAAAGTAATTACCCCAACTTCTGCTGTGTAGTGTTCAGCTCTCAAACATGTCCAAATGGGACTCGCTCTCAAAAAAGCACTGATGCAGAACTGGCTCAGCACCGGAGCTGCATATATTAGGGAAGATAAAGGCCTTTTGCGGTGGGCTGCTCAGTTCTAGGAAGCCTACCGCTGGCTTTACCTTTGTTCTGATTCAAAATCAATGTACTACCTCCACAAATACGGCAAAGTAAAGGTAAGAGATTTGTTCCACGAAAGAAACAGAGATGAGACTTTTGCTAATAACCTCCGTACTTTACTGTTATCATACGGTCTGCACAGGTGTAAAAGAAAAAGGATCTTTTCTCCTTACGTTTGGACACGGTCTGGCTGCCAGGAGCGTCTGGCCACATGCGATTTCCGTGACAGCTGAGCGCCACTAAACGGGCGACGATGGCCGTTTTGCCAAAGCCCATGTTGCCGACGATAACCACGCCCCGACCAGTCGCCGGGTCGTCGCTCCGGAGGCAGGTGTCCACTTCTTGGAAGAGCCACTCCCTGCCGGTGAACAACCAATCAGACGAGAGACCGGGAACCTCGAAGTGAAGGGGCTTCAGGTTTAGAGAGGGCGTGAAACGAACTGCAGGAAGGGAGAGGAGGAGTTACAGTCGCACCGCCTTTTAGAATGACGGTATTTCTGCGTTCGTCAGCCATGTGCGCGCTTACCTCTGTGGTCCTGTTGACTACGACTCCCAGAATTCTGTCTAGGCATTCTGAGGGACGTCCTTGAAGGGATGTGTCTCTGCTGCTCATCAAGGTAAGCTAGGTCTTCAAGGTGGGCTGAACTAGTGGCTAAACAGAAAGTATGGAAAAAAAAAAATTAATTTCAACATTACAAAACAAACTAAATGAACAAAAGTATTGGGTGACAACTCTTAATCTTTGAATTCAGGCATTTCATTCACAAGTACATAAAATCAAGCACCTAGCCATGCAGTCGGCCTTCGCAAACACTTGTGAAAGAGCGGGTCCTTCCAAAGAGCTCAATGAATTCCAGTGTGTTGCTGTAATGCACAAAACCTAAGTATTACACCTACAGCAGCTTTTATGAGGGCCCATTCTAAAGCCATAGGCATTAATATGGAGTCCCCCCCTTTGCAGCTATAACAGCTTACACTCTTCTGGGAAGGCTTTCTATAAGATTCTGAGGTGCGTCTTTGGGAATTTTTGACCATTCATCCAGAAGAACATTTCTAAGGTAGGACAGTGATGTTGGGAAAGATAGCCTGGCTCACAGTCTCCGTTCTAGTTCATCCCAAAGGTGTTGGATGGGGTTGAGGTCAGGGCTCTGTGCGAGCCAGTCAAGTTCTTCCACACCAAACTCATCCAACCATGCCTTTACGGAGCTCGCTTTGAGAACTCGGCCACAGCCATGCTGGAACAAAGACAGTCTCCTTCAAACTGTCCCCACTGGAAGCAGCGAGTTGCCCAAAATCTCTTGGTAAGCTGAAGCACTAAGAATTGCTTGGGCCAACCCCAGAAAAACAACCTCCTCTACCAAACTTTACAGTTGGCACAGTGCAGTCAGATAGGTGTTGATCTCCTGGCATTCACCAAACAAAGACTCGTCCATCAGACTGTCGGATAGAGAAGGGTGACTGGTCACTCCAGTACAGTGGCAGCATACTTTACACCACTCCATCAGACACCCAGTATTGTACTTGGTAATGTATGGCTTGCATGCAGCTGCTCAGCCATGGAAACCCATGCCATGAAGCTCCCGGTGCACAGCCTTTGTGCTGATGTTAATGTCAGAGGAGGTTTGGAACTCTGCAGTCACCGAGTCAGCAGAGGGTTGGTGACTTTTACACACTATGTGCCTCAGCCCTCTGTAACATCCGGTCTGCCACTTTGTACCCGAGTTGCGGTGATTCCTAAATGCTTCCACTTTACAGTAATAAGACTTACAGCTGATGCTGGAATCTGTAGGAGGGAAGAAATTTCACCAACTCGCTGCAGCGGTGGCACTCTAGCACAGCACCACACTCAAACTCAGTGCACTCTTTGGAACGACCCACAAATCTTTCTTTCACAAATGTTTGTAAAGGCAGACTGCATGGCTAGGTGCTTGGTTTTATACTCCTGTAGTAATGAGGCTCAATGAAACAGCTGAAGCCACTGATGAAGCAGTTCGGCCTGATACTTCACAGATGCAAAACAGCCACAGACAGTAGAAAAGATGGATGCCGCCACTGTGACACCACCCCAGTGGGCTGCGAGGTCTTGTTCTGAAGCATCACTCTGAGCTTTTTCATTGTTGCCATCTTGGTGGTTCGAAACCGTATTTTACAAGTGAGTCGTGGACCTGACTGAAAAACTGCTCGCACATCCTGGATAATCCACTTTTGCGCTTCTTAGAATGAACAGAGCTTCCAAAATCGACGCGCAGCTAGCGACCGAGCCCAGTACCTCACTGCAAATCATGAAACCTCTGAGGTCAAAGTTATCGTGGATGGTAACCCCAACCCTATATTTTGGGAAAAAAGCAAAATGGACTTTTTTGGAAAAAATATAAACAGTTTTTGATGTGTGTTTGTTTTCCTTGGATAATAGCTTGATAAAACCGAAAGGGACTTATTCTAACTGCCTAGGGCTATAGTTTGGGTTAGGACTGGGATTGTCACCGATGTCAGCCGCAGAGGGTGAACGGTGGGTGTTCAGTGCTTATATGAATGTTGACAACAAATAAATAATGACCCTGATCATAACAAAACCACAAAAAAAAAAAAAAAAAACACAAAAACACAAAAAAG
>VUQH01021587.1:1184-30262 GCA_015106775.1 Etroplus canarensis | reverse complement strand
CTACCTTCCTCCTCTCCATCATATCAACCAACTCTCTCCCTTTACCAGTCATAGTCGCTACATTTAAAGTCCCTACTCTCACCTCCACCCTCCTACTTTTCCTTCTCTCTCTCTGCCTCCTAACACGCTTTCCCCCTCTCCCCCTCCTTGGTCTTCAGCCAACAGTAGCATAGTTTCCACCGGCACCCTGTTGGCTAACGGCACCGGAGGCGGTCGTTGTTAACCCGGGCCGCGACCGATCCGGTATGGAAGTCGTGTTATGAATCCGCATATTTGATTTGGCAAAGTTTTTACGCCGGATGCCCTTCCTGACGCAACCCTCACCATTTACCCGGGCTTGGGACCGGCACTAGGACTACATCTGATCTGAATGCTTTCTGTAAATAGAAAAGTGCAACTCCAGACAGACATTTAAATGACATTTTTTAAAAATATACTGCTGTAATAAATGGACACCAAAGTCATAAATAATGACACAAAGATTAATCAGGACTTTTAAGTCTTTTTATCCAAATAGGTTTTAAATAAATCAAATAGAAAATTCATTAAAGAAAAAACAATCATGGAGAAACAGCACCTATTAAAAAATACAACCCTGGGTTTGTTGTTACTACAATTAGTACAGTACCTACAGTGTGCACATGTATGCCAGCTGCACACACACTGCTTAAATGAAGCCATAAAATAATTAAAGCTGATTTCGGCTTGCAGTGAGTTTGAGAGAACCCATCCATACAATACAGGTTGATTTGAGTAACCGTGTCTACATGACATGAAGCATAAACACAGTCGGAAACTGAAATAACCTGTTTCTGTCCTTCAAATGAGGTTGAAGATGAAGTGCTAAACCTGCTCGACTGTGACTGCACTAACATCTTGTACTTTAAGATGGAAGGAAGGATGGTCTGGTCATCCATTTGAGTCACTGTCAGTCAGAGCTTGCGATAAGACAAGATAAGAATATGTTTTTGTGACACTGAAGCCAGAGTTTGAGGGAGTTTGTGTTCACTGGGAGATGGAGGACAGTGTGTAGACAGACTGTGAGGAGGCAGAGCTGCCTTCTTTGGCTCGGGCTGCCAGCTTCTGTCTCAGTTCTCTGATTTCCTTTAACAGTTCTCTCTCGCTGCTGTCCAGCTGGGCCCGGCCTCGGTCCAGGGAGACTGACAGGATACAGAGAAAGAACGAAAGAAGACAGGATTATTGCTACAAAATCACTTTCCAGAAAGGATGAGCAGAAGGAAGGCAAAATGTTTCAAAAACCTTGCAGTCCTGTCACAGCACCTGACCAGGTAAATGAATGACATTTTATACCACAATTTGCTTTTTTTTTTTAAACAAAGGAACATGGTCACTTACAGTGAGTAGAGGTGCTCTCTGAAGGTGAGCTGCTGTTCAGACACATCACACTGCTTCCTGCCTGCCTTGGAGTGGGGGAAGAGTCTTCCCTGACAGAAGCTTTGTTTCCGAATGAAACAGCAGCGGTGGCACCATACTTGTGAGGAGGGTCTCTAGTCAAACATGGTGACCTTATCCTCGCCTGCCTCTGCCCATCTGACACACAGGAAACACAGTAAGATGAGAGCCAGAATCAGAACCCTTTATTAATCCCCAGGGGGGAAACTACTCAATGACTTGCATCTGCAGAACAGATGGTGTATACGCTATATGGACAATAGTATTGGGGCACCTACATATTACACCTACGGGAGCATTTATAATACTCCATTGTAAATCCATAAACATTAATATGGAGTTGGTCCCCTCCTTTGCAGCTATACCAGCTACCTGATGATGCTGATGTTGGACCAGAGAGCCTGGCTTGCAATCTTCTTTCTAATTGATCCCAAAGGTGTTGGATGGGTTTGGGGTCAGAAATCTGTGAAGGCCAGTCAAATTCTTCTACACCAAACTCATCCAGCCATGCCTTTATGGACCTTGCTTTGTGCACTGGGGCACAGTTATGATGGAACAGAAAAGGGCGTTCACCAAACTGCTCCCACAAAGTTAAAAGCATAGATTATCCAAAATATTTTGGTGAGCTGAAGCATTAAGATTTCTGTTCACTGGAATTAAGAGGCCCAGGCCAACCCCAGAACAGATATCCCATAGCGTTGTCCCTCCTACACCAAACTTTACAGTTTGTCACAGTGCAGTCAAGAAAGCAATGTTCTCTGGGCATTCAAACCCAGAATCATTCATCAGACTGCCAAATAGAGAAGCATGATTTTTCACTCCACACACATTTCAACTGCTCCAGAGTCCAGATGTAAGGTTTGCATAAAGCTGCTCAGCCATGGAAACTCATATCATGAAGCTCCCAGGACACAGTTTTTGTGCTGATGCTAATGCCAGAGGAGGTTTGGAACTCTGCAGTTAATGAGTGACTGCATGGCTGGGTGCTTGATTTTATAGACATGTGGCAATGGGCTGAATGAAACAAGTACATTCAATAATTAAAGTGTGGTCCAAAACTTCTGTGCACATAGTGTGTGTGTATGGAGTAATACCTGTGTTTACTGAAGTGCAGGGCTGTTGCTGCTGTAGCAGAGCTCTGATACTTATCACTTCATCCCACTGCAAATTAACAAATGAGTGATGCTCACATTACACTGAACGATTAGTTTTCCAGTTGATCACAGATGATTTGTCTAAAGGTCACTAGTCATTTTTGCCGCAGTTTAATCACTAACAAAATTTTGGCGTAACTTTTCATATAATAGACAAGCCAAAGCATCACGTCAATTGCAATGTTGACAAAGATACTCAGTTTGTTCTCACCTTACTTCCTGCCACATTTCTCATGGTGTCAGCTGGTCTCTCCTTCTCTCCCAGGGTTTGCCTGTGAAGCTCTGTCAGTCTCTCTCCCTTCCTCTCCTGCTCGGTGTTAACCTCCTGCAGGCGCTCCCCCACCTCTCTCTGCCAGTCCAAATCCTGGCCCAGCTGGCCCACCGCTGCAAGGGACTCCTCCAGGGTCTGTGTGTATTTGTGGAGAAAATTTTAATTTAGGTTAGGTAGTTGAAAAGCCAGATGGATACATGAGTTCACATGTTAGACAAATGCCACAATTATATTACCACTATTACCAATATTGCCACTAACCTGCATGTTTTTTTCAGTGTTGTACAGCAGCTCTGTGTAGCTCTCGTTCTCTCTTTCTGCCTGTGTCCTTCTCATCTCCACTTTCTCCTCAGCCCCTCGTCCCACACAAGCCTGCTCTCTCAGTAAGAACTGAGACAGTGGCCACAAAAAGAAGAAAGAAAAACAGCAACACTGATTGCATGGTGGAACTTTTAGTAGCCGTCACAATGCTGGACATTATGCGAACATCTGTGACACTACAAGCAATAATAATAAAGAAATAAAGACTTTTTTCAAAGGTTAACAGGTTTTTTAGAGAGTCAGGAGGGAGTCTGTCACCTGTTCAAGTTGTTTCCTCTGAGCCTCCAGCTCCATCTGTCTGACCTCTAGATCCTGGACTGCTGCAGCTGTCTCTTGCTCACGAAGATCCATCTGCAGTGCAAATTAAAGGTTAAACTACGGATACGTTCCACAAATATCAACAAGCACATACATCTTTGTGATTTCCCTGACAATACACTGACTTGGGGTATGGCCCGTTGTAGGATTTTCAATGTGATAAACTTCCACAATACAAACCAGACTATGGTCAAAGTGAAATAGCAGCCAGTTGTGGGGAACAAGCATGTCTAACATTTCTACCAATAAACACACAGTGCAGCCAAGCTAGCAGCTAAGCTGTTTATGACAATATTTGGAAAAAATGACTAGGCCACACCTCTTAATTGTTGAATTCAAATGTTTCATTCAGTGCTATTGCCACAGGTGTATAAAATCAACATATAAACATTTGTCAAAGAATGGGTCGTTTAAAGAGCCCACTGAATTCCAGTGTGGAACTGTAATAGTATGCCACCCCTGCAAGAAGTCAGTTTATGAAATTTCCTCCCTCCTAGGGATTCTGTACCCTGAAAGCATTATGTTTACCTCCCTGCTGATTTCCTGGTCAAATCTTTGTATCTGTGAGGCTCTACGGTCCTGCTGGTGTTTCAGAAAGCGTCTTCTATTGGCGTCCAGCAGCTGTAACTCCTTCACCTTCAGCTCTTTCTTCATGGCTGCCAACCTGACCAACACAGAGCAAGGACAACAACCAATTCTCTGAACTCACATCTTTCATTTAATCTGTAATTCAGCTCTAAATGCCCAAGGAGTTTGTTGTTTACTTTGCCCTCTGCTGTGTCAGTTTTTCCTCTTCTTGAGCCAGGATGTTTCTTCGCTGCTCTTCTGCTTTTTGCAGCAACTCCTGAGTGAAAATCAATTAAAGCAGTGCAAAGCTGATTCCCATGTGTCCCTGTATTTTACATATACTAATGAGCTTTGTACAGTCTACATTTGTAGGATAATCCTGCTTTTAAAATCCAATCCTTTGAAAGAATTCTGAAAAACGAATCTACCTGTTGTGCATAATAAGCCTCCTCTTCAGCTTGGCGACGCAAAAAATCTGCACGCATTGCTGACACCTCCTGCCTAAACACACACACTTACATGTATGCCTCTTTTCTCACTCTTCACATTAAGTTTTTGTTATGGTTTCGTTATTATCTCACCTTTCACGGAGATACTCCATCTCCTGCAATCGAATCTTCTCTCTCTCCCGGCTTCGGTACTCCACTATGAAATCTGGGTAATGGTTGAACACGGGGTACTGGCCTTTGGTCAGTGGTGTGAAGTCAGAGAGCATAGTCCTGGGATGGATATCAGGTGGTGTGCTGCCCATGAGTCGGTAAGCCTCCTTTATCATGGCTCCAACATCCAGGTTGTTACGATGGTGGAAAAAATACTAAAGAGCAGTGAAATGAGAGGACAGACAGAAAAATTGATTGTGTCATACTGTGTTTTTTTTCTGATTAAAGAAATGGTAAAATTGGTGGGTAGGTTACCTCAAAGTCCTGTTTGTGGGAGCAGAGCAGGAGAGGCTCACGGCAGCAGGTGATGTAGGCCACACAGGCCATGAGCAAGAATGATGGATGATTGGAGAAAATGTTGTCGAACAATTTCAGCCACTCATCCCGAGTCATAACCTCTGAGAACAAGGTCTCCAGTAGGGGCCACACGTAGAGCTGGGACAGACAGCGGGAGAGACGCAATAACAAATGAA
The DNA here is from genome assembly GCA_015106775.1 of Etroplus canarensis. NCBI lineage: Eukaryota > Metazoa > Chordata > Actinopteri > Cichliformes > Cichlidae > Etroplus > Etroplus canarensis. The sequence goes on along the minus strand of VUQH01021587.1, from coordinate 25,086 downwards.
AAATTAAGACGCATGGAGAAAATGTGATTCCACTGGAGGCATTCAGTTCTGTAACAGATTGTCTGTTAGCTGCTCCAGGGGTCTACCGCAGAGGTTACCTGTGAAGTGATGCCACAATCCACAAGATGCTGCAGCAGCTCCTTGTCATGATGAGCCAGAACGTTCTCTGCCATGCTCAGGATGTTCAGAGGAGGGTTGGGGAAATACTCGAACCAGTGCTGGAACCAGTTCACTATACAACCAGACATCTGAGTCAGTAGAGATTCCTGTGAAGTATTCAGCTGACTAACGATACCTTGTCTTCAGATACCAAATAGAAGTGTCTAACACACTGAGAAGCAGTGTATTTTGATTTTATGCTTATGAATGTAGCATAGCCATTCTCTACACCTAAAACGGCACAAAAATTTAGTAATTTAAATATTGCAAAGACATTAATCAAGGATTGCTGTGATGATAGATAACAATAGGAGAGTACCTATGACAGTGGCCACCACTTCAAAACAGAGCATTGGATTGTTCTGGAAGAGCTTGACAAAAGGAAAGGCTACCAGCGGAAGATACTCCACCTCTCCAAAAATGGCTGCCCAGTGAGCTAAGGCAGACAAAACCCTGTGAAGCAGACAACGCGAGCAATCACAATATGTTTAAAGTGGACCTATTAGAAAATCTATTAAGTAATTTTCCTCCTGGGATTAATAAAGTATTCTAACTCTGATTCTATGGTTTTTCTATTTTCTGTCATATATATACTGTTACAAAGTATGATGGATGCTCATATTAAACACTGTCAAAATTTCAAATATTGAAGTTGTGTGAGTGTATGTGCAAGAAATCCCTGCAAGCCAGAGACTCAGACTTTACATAGCTCAGTTTCTGAGATTTTTTTCTATTCTTGGCTAGAGAGGGGATATCCTTAACACAGTCCACTCAGGCACACAAATCTGGCCGTGAGCACAGAAAACACACTTACCTTCTAAGTGTGTGGGAAGTGTCTGGGATGGCTTGTGGGAGAAAACTGTGCAACAGCTTCTTCCCACAAATCATCAGACAGTTCGAAACTCAGGGACAGGACTGGACACACACACACACACACACACACACACACACTTCCACATTTCCTTACAGTGCATATGTAAACTCCATTCAAATATTTATTCCTGTAATATTTAAATATTTATATTTCAACACTTTTTACATATTTTCTTAATATCATTTGCACTTTATTTCTAGCCAGGTCTGCAAAATGGTCGGTGCTACTTGTCACTGTCTTTTTTGTCATCACTTTTTTATATTTTGCACTAATGTGTTTCTTAGTTGTATATGTAGCACCATGATCATGGAGGAACATCATTTCATTTCATGCTGTACATGCTTGAAATGACAACAAAGAGCCTACCTACCTACCTGCTGTTCAAACCCTCCGTTGACAAGAGTCAGCCAATCAGCATAAAGTAGGCTTAAAAGGAGGGGGAGGGAGCTAATTGGCTTGTTTCGGACACTGAAACTGAGGGACTTCACCAAGGCCCAGTATTTGATAAATAAGATAAACATTATTTTGTAGCTACTTCAGTCCAGGAATTGTGAAGTTGAGCACAGTAAGTCTCCTTTAAGAAAAGAATAAGTGTGTGTGTGTGTGAGAGAGAGTACCTCTGCAGTCCTCTCTGGAGTTTGTGACTCTTGATGGGGTATTTATCATGTAGAGTGAGGTAGGCTGAATGCACACCTTTGTCAGTCAGACTGCTGTATGCTGCATGGTTCTCTGGAATACACAGCAAAGACCGCCACACAAACATCCTGCAATGCAAATGCAGAAAATTACTTAGAAAAATACTTTGTATCTTACATACTTGCACGCATAAATCTTGTTCATAAAAGATGTTTTTACCTGTATTTAGCAGGGTATTCTCCAAATGCCTTCAGCAGAGCCACCAGTCTCTTCTTATTCAGACCAGCTGGCAGTTCATTCTGTTCAAAGAAAGACATGAAAATCAAAATACTCTATTAGCTTAGTCACTACATCCAGGCCCATTCAGGGAAATGTGGATGGTAAAAGGACTGGAACTTATAGAGCACTTTTCTTTTCTAACTGAGTGCTCAAAGCACTTTTTACTACAAGTCTTATTCACCCATTTATACACACATTCATACAATGCTTTCTTCTCTGGATCGAACCACCAACCTCTTGAGCCACAGCCACCCCAAATGTGTCTGTCTGTGTGTTCTTGTGTTCTACCTCTTTGTCCTCAGCTGTAGACCCAGCAGGGGGTCTAAGGATCTTAGGGTGTGCTCGCTTGCCTGAGCCCTTGGCTGGTCTCTGAACAACCTCTGACCTGACCTTGACCTTTAGGTTTGGAAAGTCCTGATCAGCTTCACTGCCAGAGACTACAGCCACCTGAGACGGAGGAGGCTGTGGAGAGGGACAGGGCGAAACACACACACACACACACACAGCTTATAATCAACAAACTTTTGGTATGCACCTTATTCATCATGTTTTTCCACTCATTGTCACCTTGTTTAAGTCCTGTGTGAGATTCTGGACACTGTAGACATTGATCCTGCCATTATCCATGATAGAAACAACGTGTCGGCCATTAGGACTGACTGCCATTGTGGTGATGGAGTCATCGTGGGAACCCACGTGGAAGAGAAGCTTGCATGTGTGAATGTTGATGAACCGCATCATACCATCCTGGCTCAATACACCCAGAGTCTACAGAGACAAAATAAAATCATAAACAGGAAACAACAAATGCTTTTGAGAAAATGTACATATTATGCATATAAAACAGATATACAGTACAGTGTGAAGGATTTAGGATGTTTACATTGGTTTCTCTAAGTAAGTAAAATTCATCACCTTTAATAAAAAATTGATATTGCTGCAAAGGATGGAGATACAGAAAAATAAACAACAGACAAAGCCATTGGGGTTGTTTTAAAGCTGTTTATAGACTCAGCTAATTAAAATAAATGCAATGCTTTATGAGGAGCCAATGGAGGAATGTAATGATTGGTGTGTTTTTAGATCTGTGTTTGGTATTGTAAGAAGCCAGATTGTAGCATTTTATATAAATTGCAGGTAGGACAGGACTGCTTGGTTGAGACAGCAGAAGAAGGGCACTGGAGTAATGTAAATTAGTATATTGATTTGTGGTTGAAAGAAGCGATTTGGTTTATAAAAAGCAGGCTTGCATAAGCTTATTTATGTGTGGGTCAAAGTTCAGAGTTCAGAGAGAGATTACATTCAGTTTTCTTGAGGAGGATTTAATATTAGTAGCATTTCACTTCAGAAACAAACTTGTTAGGAATAGCTACATCTGACCATAACAAGAAAACATTTACTTTTATCTTATTTAATGAAACCCTGGTAACACCCCTTCCTAATTTAACTAAAAAAATATAGCTGCATGTCATTGGTGGTGGAATGACTGACTTATCAGGTTTCCAAAAATAAAATATAAAAATCAGAAAAGGAAGGAATCAAGTATTGAAGTCCATGGAATTCCAAAGAGTACAAAGGGACTTGAGAGCACAAAACTGAATGGGACATATTGAAACTTGAAGAGCAGAGTCTCAGATACCAACCTACTTGTTAAAATGTTTGACCAGGATGCAGTAAACAAAAGTATTAAAAGATGCAGTTAAGTCAAGTATGACTGTGATTGCCCACCTGATAATGTCATTAGACAGTTTCAGTAGTCTTCATCTGCTTTTAGCTGCTCCCTATAGAGGTTATCACAGTGGGTCATCTTCCTGCATCTCACCCTATCCCTTGCATATTCTTCTGTCACATCCATTCTTCATGTCCTGCACATGTCCAAACCATCTCAGCCTTGCCCCTTTGACTTTGTCTCCAGCCCCCTCAACCTGAGCTGTCCCTCTGATGTACTCATTTCTAATCCTGTCCATCCTGGTCACTCCCAGTGAAAATCTCAGCATCCTCAACTCTGCCCCCTCAAGCTCTACCGCTTGTCTTTTTATCAGCACCATTGACTCCAAGCCATACATCGTAGCAGGTCTCCCTACAGACTTGTAAACCTTCCCTTTCTCTCTTGCCACTATTCTTTTGTCACTTGTTTCCCCTTACTCCACCACGTGTGCACTCTCTTTTTCAACTCTTGTCCATTACTTTGGCCTCCCTTCTAAGTTTCAACAACTCTTTCCCATATCTTCGTGGTATGGCTGAGCAGCTTTATATCTCTGTAGTTACTACAGCTCGGCACATCACCCGTGTTCTTGAACTTTTAGAGGCACCCGTCTCCAACACAGAGTCACAAAAAACTTAGTCACAAAAACTCTGCAACAGATGTTACTGCACATACAGAGCACTGATCTGGAGTCAGTACACGATTATAAGAGGAGACAGAAAACACTTAGGCCACATATATATCCTGAAGAAGTTTTTTTTCTAAGGTGCTTAGAAAAAGTCACCTAAGTACCTTTAAAATCTTTGCATAGATATATCTAGAACTGGTGCTATTTTAAAGTTAAGAGGGTTCAACCCACATCATTTTAAATAGATTTTTCTCATTGCTTTACTCCATATTAGATTAATTGATAAATAAAACCTACTTCAGGAATAATTCTGAGAACATCTTCACTTTATACTTAGTGCCTGGATTTTTCAAACAGATGGAATCAAATACAACATAAACTAAAACATTAAAAAGGGAAATATTAGGATATGAAAACAAGCAAACCAGAAACAAATTGAAGTAAACCTTCCGGGCCTATTGTGTGTACCTGACTGGCTCCTCCGTCAAAACTGTCAGGTAAGAATTCCAGCTGCCTTACAGTTCGAACCTGTGTGGGCATCTGAATCACCCTGATCAGCTGTTTAGTGTCCAGACACCACAGGTGCAGCAGGTTGGAGCGCCCGCCTGCTGCAAGGCTCTTACCATCGCTGTCAACACAAGTGTGGATTAGTTACAGACTTCTGATCTCCACTAACTTTAACTTCTACTGTACTTGTAAATGGTGGTAAAACACAGTCACAAAGAAACACACAAAGAGCTACATGATCAAGACGCTAATGGGTGGCTAGAATGTGAGAAACCCACCGTGTAACAGCAAAGGCCTTGTAGTAGATTCTAGGTCCAGAGTCGGGAACAGGGAGCTGGTATTTGCAGAAAAGCGTATCACTCTCCCACGCAAATATGGAGTCATCACTGAAACAGCTGAGGATGGTGTTACTGAGAGGCAGGAAAAAAACCTGCAATGCATGCATGAAGAAGACGGCAACAAAATGAAACAATGAATGCAGTGCATACCTTAAGTAACCAAAATAATAATTCCTCAGCTGGCAAAACAACAGTTTAGCAAAACTGAAGTGGCCAATCTACAATTTGCATTCCCTTTCATTTAGATTAAATTAGCTTGCACAGCATGCCTGCTCACCCGCTGTATGCCAACAGACTGCCTGATGTTGAGCTTTCTCTTCCTCTGGAAGGTGTCCAGGTCCCAGAGTTGTGCTGTGTCTGAGGATGTGGTGATGGCATAGCGGCCTGAGCTGTGGACGGAGATGGATGATACTGCTCCCTCGTGACCTCGCATCCAGCTCACCAGCTGCTTAGTGTCTATACAATGAACCACAAATGGCATAAGAGTAGAGAATAAGTTAATTTATAGTTCATGTGGTGGTGAGTGATGAAAACAGAACCTGGTTACATACTTCGCATTAAAATGACCAGCTGCTTTGCGGCAGAAAGAAAAACCATACAGACTGCTGGCTTCTTGCAATAGAAGACTAAGCAGTGCTTTAAGTGCATGTGAGCATCTACCTTTGTCAAAGCATTTAATAGTGTAGTCAGCCAAAGCCACCAGGAACTCTGTGGTCCTACGGAGGCTGAATGCCAGAGCAGTGCAGGCCTGTCCCGTCTTCTGCACCAGACGAAATCTACAGAAAGAAAGAAAGAAAGAAATACATTGATGTATTATCTCATCTGGCTCATGATTAATCACAATCACAACTTACAGATTATAATGAGGCTCAGGTTCAGTAAGAAAGGTTCATTCAATTTCCTGCATTCCTGGGTGTTTGCGCAATTCTGTCATGATCACTCTCATCATTTTCCACCTTCTTTTCTGTTCCATATGCTTTACATATTAGTACTCATCTGTCATTCTCTCTTGCAGACTCTCATTCGTGTGACCCGTCTCCTGCCCATCACCACCTCATCCTGGTCACTCAGATCATCATCCAAGTCTCCACCTGCTTCCTCTCCTCCTCCACCACCAATGTCTAAACCCTGTCCAGTTCTACTTCCTACCGTTGTTGGACTCCTCTCTGCTATGTTACTTTATTGGAGTCTAATTGCCAAACAATTTATTACTCAAACTCTGTACCTCAATCAATCATGTTCAAATTCTTCAAATGATCTCTCCTTATTGAAATGTGTGAAGTACAGAAAAAGCACTAAGTTATCTTGTCACTGGTTGGCTGTATTGTACAAACTAATAAATGCAGTTTTGGCTGCCCCCTTGTATTCTCCCCAAGGGGTCGCCACAGCGGATTAATCCGCATCTGTAATTTAACTGAGGTTTTATGCCAGATGTCTTTTCTGATGCAACCCTCCATAGTGAGAGGCTCTAATAAATATGTGTGTGTGTGTGTGTGTGTGTATATATATATATATATATATATGGTGATTCTTGAGAATTGTGAATGGACGAATGCTTCACCATGGCAATAGTTCATCAGTCGGATGGGATAAAAACAACAAGATTGATCCATAAACATGCAAAGTTTCAGGGGTAGGGACTTTCCATTCTGAATCCATCTTATATTCTAAATCAAAATACGACCATTTACAGTCTAAACATTTCCTTGTAGATAAAAAGACAATCAAGACCAACACTAAAGTGTGTCCATGTACTTTCATACATTTCTACTCCAAATAGTACAGCATTGCCCATAATCACTCACCTGTTTCTACTAATGTCAAAAACATAAATGTTGCCATGTTGATCCCCAGCCAGGAAGGAATCCCCGGTGGTGTCAAAGGCCACGTGGAGGAAACGTACCGTCTTGGCCTGCTGAGCAGTGCGGACCACACTTGCTAACACACTGATAAAGATAAAGAATGCCCATCATCAGGGATGAAAGATGAACAGTAACATCTAAGTGAATCATTGCTGCTCTCTAGTGGTCACAATTTACCCTGAGAAAAGAAGTACAGCAACCATCACACCTATTAGTTATGCAGGTATGGGATACTAGTGGATGAAATTTTAAAGGGAAAATTACCTAAAGTGTCTTAATGAGGAGCCATTTTAGCATACTTTTAAGAACAGCTTGCAATTACTTGCAAGAGAACTGAAATATTTTTAAAAGATGTCCCAAAATATAAGGAAATATATGTATTCATCAAGCCATTCAGCAACCTGTACAGAAGCATCGTTTATTTATTCATATTTTCCCTCTAATTTACTTCCCATTACATAGAATTAACAGTAAAACTGTAATGTACTGGAATACTTTTCCAAGACTGTCAAAGTCTTAATAAACAAGAAAAACTGAGACAAATCTTTCATGGTACCATTAGCTACTCTTCTTCTTCTTCTTTCAGCCGCTCCCTTTAGAGGTCGCCACAGTGAATTATCATCCTCCATCTCACCCTATCCCTTGCATCCTCTTCTGTCAGACCAACCCTCTCCATCCTCCTTCACCATATCTATGCTCCTTCTCTGTGGTCTCTTTTCCTCCTACCTGGCAGCCCCACCTACAACAACCTTTGTCTATTACATCCACTATCCCTCCTCTGTGAATATCCAAACCATCTCAACCTTGCCTCTTTGACCTGAGCAGTTCCTCTGATGTCTAATCCCGTCCATCCTGGTCACTCCAGCAAAAATCTTGGCATCTTCGACTCTCTAAATAGCACATCATAATAGGTCTTACTACAGTCTCTTAACCCTTCCCTTTCACTCTTGCCGCTATCCTTTTGTCACAAAGCATTCCTAACACTTTTCTCCACCCACTCCACCCTGCCTGCATTCTCTTCTTCACCCTTCTTGTGCTCTGTCCATTACTTTGGATGGTTGACCCCAGGTAGCTAAGCCCATCAACTTTCTACTCCTTGCATCTTCACCAATCCACCTGCCTTTCTCGTTGACATGCATGTACTCTGTCTTGCTTCTAATACCTATCATTCCTCTTCTCTCCAGTGCATACCTCCACCTCTCCAGACTCTCTTCCACCTGGTGCCTAATCTCACTACAGTTCACAATGTCGTCTGCAAACATCAAAGTCCACGGAAACTCCTGCCTGACCTCATCCGTCGACCTGTCCAATCACCACTGCAAACAAGAAGGGGCTCAGATCTGATCCCTGGTGTAATCCCAACCACACAGCTCACCTCACCACTGTCCTCATATATGTCCTGCACCACCCTGTCACTCCTGACTTTCTCATACAATTCCACAGTTCCTCCCTTGGCACCCTTGGCACAGTGCAACTCCTTCTGACTTTCTTTATACGTCTCCATCTGCAGACATCACACCTGTTGTGCTCTTTCTCGGCACCTGTCATACAAACCAAGGCTATACAAACTAGGAATGGCAGTCTAAAGCCACGTATAAGTAACAAAGAGTCTATGTAAGTAACTCTGTGCAGCACCCGGTGCAGACAGTTTGAGAGAGTAAAGTTAATGTCTGGGTAAAATTAAACCCACCTTTTCCCCGGTGTTGGTTTTCGATGCCAGAGTTTACCCTCCTCTTTGTTTCCGATATCCGTCACCTCCATTTATATTAAAAAAAAGTCTATATAATTCAGGAGCTCAATGTGGAAAATCCCTCTTTAGTTAACTTTAATGTTGCTGCTCCTGTGGCGTTTCATAGCTCCCAGCTAGCAGGTTAACCGGCTAGTCTGCGTACAGGCGGGGCAAACAGCGGCAAATTTAAAAAAAAGTGCCACTCAGTGAATGCGGGAAGAAGCTGCTGAGACTCTTGATAAAGGCAGAGCGATATGAACAGACATTCAGAACTAAGAAGTACCCTGTAAGTGTAACAGACCTCCCAATAACAGGCTTTAAAGTTTTTTTGTGGTTTGTTTTGAGGACGGTTACGTTGTCGCCCAAAACTGACGTAATAACGCAGGAGGCGGGCATGACGGTGAGACTTTTTTATTTTCTTACATTTATTTCCCACACATGCATGAAATTTTTACCACAGGAAAAGGTGAACGTTGTGCATATTTTACAGAAATAGTAAATAAAAAATACCAGGAGCGTGTGTTTTATTTATTTATAAAAAGAAATGTACCTTCGACTGCTAACTTGTTTTCTCCGCCACAGCGGATTAATCCGCACTGGTAATCTGTCAGAGTTTTTACGCCGGATGTCCTTCCGGACGCAGCGCTACATGGTGAGAATTGAACCTGGAATCGAACCAGGGATCTTTCGCTTTTAAGGCGAATTTATGTATTTGTTAATTCATGAGGAAAGGGATTCTCCTATCAAATGTATTTATTTTCGATGCACTGCCATGCCATGTAAGTACTACACTGAACTGCAGTTTTTACCATGTACATTTTTTAAATGTTGTAAAACAGTGTAGGATTAATGATATTTCAAGCTGTAACTCCCTACAGAGAGAGAGCGAGATAGGCCCTCTGGTCCAACATCACAAATGCTCTTCAGGATGAATGGGCTAAAATTACCACTAACACTCCCAAATCTTTTAGAAAGCCTTCAGAGTGAAAGCTGTTACAGCTGCAAAGGTCGACCAACTTCATAATAGAGCTTATGGATTTAGAATGAGACGTGATAATATATAGGTGGTGCTTTTTCTCCATATAATGTGCCTCAGTGAATAATAAGCTCCAGCAGTTTGGCCCTGAGTATTTAATTAACATTTAATTAACATCTTTTTCAACAGCTCTTTTTTTAACATTGCATCTTGCCCCATCCCCTTCATGGCTCTACCACCATTCTCCACAGGGAGGACTGCTGCTTTCGGCACGCCTCTTTCTGCTGCTGGCTGCCTCTGGATGGTCAAGCGAACACATTTGCAAATTTCACAGGAAGTGCTGTAAAAACGCAAGGCAAACGCAATACTGTCATCTATAAATACATCCGGTTTTGGATTGTTCCTTCAGATTAAGAGTATGTTATAAACAACTTTATTTTCACCTTACTGCCAATTGTCCTTAACTGTATAAACAACCACATGATAACTAATGATAATTATTGGCTAAAAATTCAAAGCGATCTATGTACAAATATGACTTTCTTTAGTAATAATTAATCTTATACACAACATTTAGGTTTAGTTTAATTTAATTATATTTTTATTCTACCTTTATTTACCAGGAACTCGTACTGAGATCAATTCTCTTTTACAATGTAGACCTGGCCAAGGCAGCAGCCATACAAACTCAAAACATAATAAAAAACAACAAATACAACATAAAATACAGGATCTACAACATGAAATACCCACAACAAAACAAAACACGCTTATGGCTGCTTAAGAAAAACAACCACATGTCTCCTTCACTGTACTCTTTATGATGCATTTAAATTGAACATAGAGCTTCCCCCTGTAGTGTAGTAGTTTACACATTTGCCTTACAAGTGAAAGGTCCCTGGTTTAATGCCAGGTGAGGACGCAAGCTCCTCTCGTCATGGAGGGTTGCATCAGGAAGGGCGTCTGGTGTCTGGTCTGGTGAGGTATTTAGGAACTATAGAATGTACCTTTCGGCTCCTCCCTTGTATTCTCCACCAAGAGGTCGCCACAGCGGATTCATCTGCATTGGTAATTTGGCAGAGGTTTTACGCCGGATGCCCTTCCTGACGCAACCCTCCATGGTGAGAGGGGCTTGTGTCCCCACCTGGAATCGAACCGGGGACCCCTTGGTGGAGAATACAAGGGAGCAGCCGAAAGGTACATTAAGCTTATATACATTACTAGTTCATTTATAAAAATACAACCTCAGGTCATGAAAGGTTGGGAGTCTCAACTGTAAATAAAAACACAGTGCAATGATTTGCAAATCTCAGACATGTTTCTGCCATCAAATTGAAGATCAGCGAGTATTTTCATGAATTAGTAAAATGTTTTATGTTTCAACATTTGATATGTTCTCTATTTGCTTTTATGAATAAAATATTAGTTTTTATGAGATTTGCAAATCATTGCATTGTGGTTTTATTTATATTTTATGGAAATGGAGTTGTAAATATGAGGCATTTAAAAATAATTAAGCCTGTACATTATTGCAGTTCTGTGGATATAACAGTCTCTTTGGGTCCTAAAGTGTTTTTTCTCTGCAACAAGCATTTTCACCTGATAAGCATGACTTATCTAAGACGGCATATTAGGGCCAATGAAAGTTTAACAAAAGAAACACATTTCTGAGAAAAAACTCAGAATTTTTTAGATAAAAGTCATAAATTTACAAGAAGATAGTGGCAAATTTGCCAGGAAAAAAGCTCAGAAAATACATATTTTTTGGTCAAGGAAGCTCACTGATTTGCTCATGTGCATTAAGCCAACTGTGGATGACCTTATTAAATTATACTTTTCAACTAGATTTAGCAACAAGGAAATACTTGTGATGTTAGCACAGAATAACTATATCATCACAAACCTTGACACTTCTACTCTACCTGTACCATTCCTGTGTACAGGCAGTGTCTATGCTGTGTGACTGATCCTTGGGGAGTGAAGGATGTGGTTCCTTTTCTGGCAAATTCATGAGTTTTTTCTCATAAATTCACCAGGTTTTCTTGTAAAGGTGCAAGTCCTTTCCTCACAAATTTGCCACTTTTTCTCATAAATTTACAACTTTAATCTCGAAAATTCAATTTTTAAAAATTTACCCCCTACATCCCATTCATTCATTTTTTAAAAACTTTCAGTGGCCCTAATACTCATTCGTACCTATCTCCAAGTTTCTGTTAGTTAGCAGTTATTATCGTTTTTTTGTATTTTCTAATTATTTATGTTTATTTTGTTTTGAGTTTTTGTTATCAGTTCAGTTTAGCTCCAGTTAGTTCCCAGAGCCGGTTTGCTCATTTCAGTTTAGGTTTAATAGTTTGAAAGGTTTAGCTTTAGTTTAGTTTTTATTAGTTTTGGTGTTATTGCTAGTTTTCTTAATTATTATAATATGGAGGGTATTTTGACGGGAAAGATTTAAGATGTTCAGATTAGAAATTATACAGTACTTAATGAAGGCAGCCGACTCGGTCACGTAGCGCTGGAGTCTCAGTGAACAGAAGCACCAAAGAATCATCAGACAAGTTATGTTATCAAATTCAACCACACTGACAAAGACTAAAACTAAGGACTTTTTCTGTATATTTTTTATTTAGTTTTTATTTTTTCTCCAGTTAACTAAAATGTTTTTTCTCACCTAGTTTTAGTAAAGTATAATAAGCTTGTTAATCAGAAGTTTCTCTTTCAGTGTTTTACTTTGAAAAGCTGACGTGGATGTTTCCTCTGTGAGTTCACCGACTTCATCTCATTATGCAGCTAGCTCCCGGTGATTAGCCACGTCATGTAAACTTCACAGTGGAGCAGTTGTATTAAACAGACAGGAAGCAGTCGCAGTTTTTTTTTTTTTTTTGGGTTGGGGACTTTAGTTAATTTTCACAGAGGAGCTTTTCGTTCAGCTTTCTAACTTGGCAGTAGTCCTATGGAAAAATGTCAGACATCGGGGACTGGTTCAGAAGCATCCCTTTCATCACCCGGTCCTGGTTCGCTGCGTCCGTCGTTGTTCCCTTTATAGGCAAACTGGGATTGGTTGATTTCAGGAACCTCTTGCTGTTTCCGGAGCTGGTCTTCAGCAGATGTCACGTAAGTTATTCCTGGTTTCTGTTCGCATGTGTGTCTGTCGGATTAGGTAGTTGGTTTACGCAGCGTTTTGGAAAGTGTCAGTTAGCAGGTGGCTAACACAGCTAACCCAGCAGGCCTGAGTGTGCGGGCAGCCAATGAGAGGGCGATACGCAGGAGGGTGGGACTTCCGTTTGCTGTCAAAATGTGTCTTTATGGCTCAAAGTTGAAATATGGGGAAATATAACACGAGTGGAGGGAAACACATTTTAATAACCAGAGAAAGGAGAAAAATGTTTTATTTCAGAGTGTTTTTTGATATAGAATAAGTCAGTTTAAATGGTGCTCTTCTCCACAAGGTGGGGACACTGTTTTGGAGCTATTGTAAAGGAGGTTATGAAATTAGGTCCTCATGCAATTCAAAAAGTTTCCCAGTCAGGTTCACAGTGAGTTCATGCAAGGTTAAGGCGGGAGTGTAAATAAAAAGGTCCAAAAAATCACTCAATATGATCACTTTAAGTACTGGAAAGTACTCTTGTGTTACTTTACTTCATCCTAATTCAGGGGGAAATATACTCATTTTCAGCTCCATTAACCTTAAAATGTATTTCAAAGCTACTGTTAGGGGACGCTCTTAGGTATATTTTTTTGATACTTAAAGCAGCAAGGCATGTGTGTGAAAGAATGGGAGGCAGTTGGAATGGTAAAGACGCAAGGAGTAGAGGTAGTGAAGGTGGATGAGTTTTAATACCTGGGGTCAAGCATCCAAAGCATCAGACAGTGTTCAAGAGAGATGAAGAAGAGAGTGCAGGCAGGGTGGAGACGAACGTCAGGGGTGCTTGGTGACAGAAGGACAGCAGCAAGAGTGAAAGGGGAGGTTTACAAGACGGTAATGAGGCCTGCTATGATGTATGGTTTGGAGACGGTGGCACTGACAAAAAGACAGGAGGCAGAGCTGGAGGTGGCAGAGTTGAAGATGCTAAGATTTTTTCTGGGAGTGACCACGGTGGAAGGCATTAAAAATGAGTACATCAGGGGGACAGCTCAGGTTGAGCAAAGTCAGAGAGGCAAGGCTGAGATGGTTTGGATAGTGGATATGCTGGACAAAGGAAGCTGAAGATGGAGCTGCCAGGCAGGAGAAAACGATGAAAGTTCATTATTCAGGCCTTGGATAGTTGACCCCAAGTATTTAAACTCATCCACCTTTATTGTTGCATCTTGGCCATTCCGCTTGCCTCACTCGTATTTACACACATGTATTTAAGGGTTAATACCTAATTATTTGATATATTTTGACTAAGGACAAATTGTTTTATATAAGGGCACACTGGTTTAACAGAGGAGGTCTGAAATACCCTCTGCAGCTGAATAACTTGTTACAGATTTTTCTATTTGAAATAAACTGAAACAAAGTGGCAGCGTCGTCTCATTCTACAATACATAACCTCCTGACCTTTATGAGCCTATAAAATTTCAAAAACATAGTTAAGGGCGGCCGACACAAGCAGTGGATGATTAAAAAGCTGTTGCAGATTAACTTGCTGTCAAGTCCCAGTCGACAAAATCCCAACTCTTTGATAGAAGAAAAATCAGATAAACATATGACCCACAACCTTTTATGTTACAGTTGTGTGTTGTCCTTTTTCTCCTGATTAATAGGACTGTAACTCAGAAGAGGCTTTGTCCTTTTACCACCTCTTAAATGCCTTATTGATCTGACTTCTGTTACCAATCTTTAAATCTAATTGCGAAGCAACACACTCTGCAGGGGAATGGCAGCACTTTGCTGCCAATTTAGCAGACGAGACATTATCATTTGCAATTCACATGAGACTTAATCTGTGTTACAGACTCAGTGGTGAACATCTGGACTTGTAAACAAGCACAGCAATGTTGATATCTTACTGCAGTTCTATTGTGTTAATGTCTTTTCTGTTTGTTTCAGCTCTGGAGACCAGTAACAGCCACCCTTTTTTTCCCAATAACCCCTAATACTGGCTTCCTGTACCTGGTCAACCTGTATTTCCTCTACCATTACTCCACTCGGCTAGAAACAGGTGAGAATACTGGCCTCTGTGGTCTACACACATACAGTGCACCTTATGTTGTGCTGTTTTCATTCATGCTCTGATCTTCTTCCTCTTTCTGTATACCAGGGGCATTTGATGGCAGACCTGCAGACTATATCTTCATGCTCTTGTTCAACTGGATCTGCATTGTTGTATCCTTTGACTGGCGTCACATCCTCAGATCTTCTGCTTAAATCATAAACTGCACAGAAAAACAGTTCTTCACCATCTAATGCTACCTCCCTGTTAGCCTGGTTCCCACTCTACTTTTCATTCTGACACTCTTAATTTGGACGCCTTCTGCATTTCTCTTTCATCTTCTCTGTACCCCCCATCTCTCTCGCTCTCTGCAGCAGTGTGCCATGTCAGGGTGGCTCTGTGCCAGCGGCCCAGTGTCAGTCTACCCCTGCAGAGCAGAGAAACATAATCTAGGTCACATGCAGCACCAGCAGTACAGTCAGGCCCAACTCTCAGCACTGTGTCCTTTTTGAGAGGAGTTCAGTTTGACTGTCTGCTTAATGCTCAGGGCATTCCTTGTTCATATGAAAAATGTAGCCATAGTTGTGTTTCCTTTCTGCCTCATCGGAACCACATGTTCAGTTCAGCCAAATTATGGGATAAGGTGAAGAAAAAGCAACGTGTGGGAGGCGTGACCTGCCAAGGTCAAATGCCTTGCTCAAGTGGAAAAGGCAGAGGGGCACTGTGAGCTCCTTTCAAAATTGCTGTGGGGATTTTAGCTGGTGACCTCACATTTCTCTGGTATTCTAATCTTACAGCTTCAGCTGTGGCTGCATTGAAGTTATTGTCCTTGACTGTGTCTGCAGATAACTGGGCTGCTGATAAACATGCAGGTGAGAATCTTCCTCATCTCTCTCTGTATTTAGATACTGTAGTGTCTAAATAAAGCATTTGTTAACAACTATCCTTTGAAATCTTAGGAATGTTTTATAATGCAAGACACCCACTTGAAAAGGAAAAAGGTTTACATTTTGGGAAAAAAAAACCCACTGCAGAGAAGCTGCCACCTGGTCCTCCAAAGCTTACTAATTTATGCGGCATTTTACAGAGCTTATCCAGACTATTTCTTTCTGGTCCTGTCCAAGAAATGGTATTAAAACATTTTTAAAGAGATTAAAGAGCAAAATGTTCACTAGTGCCCTTTGGATGCGCTTGTAAGTGGATTTGGATGGAACCAGGCTGATATGTTGTGTGATGGTATGTGACATTGATCTTGCAAACACCTGGCTTGTTGATGCTGATTGGTCGGACTCGTGTTGTTACCGTTTTCAGTTGCTGATGATCCCGCTGATTATGTCCGTATTGTACGTCTGGGCTCAGTTTAACAAAGACACGGTTGTGTCCTTCTGGTTTGGAACACAATTTAAGGTACTCTCATCAAATGTTGCATTTCTGTCAGGTTAACACTCTCATATTTCATAGAAATATCAGAATACATACTTGCATTAACTACCTAACTGTGAAGCCTTGTAATTACGCAGCATTGAAATGATTCCATTATTCATATGAACACCGGTTTTTGCTGCTTTGTCCTAGGCTCATTATCTACCTTGGGTCATCCTGGCTTTCAACTTTATCATCGGAGGGTCGTAAGTACAAGTTTAGTTCAAAGTCTTTAAGTAGTATTCCAAAGTGGGGAATAACCTGATAAACCATGTAGTGCTGTTCCTGTGACTAATCTTCCTGTCTTTGTTCTTGTGCAGTTTTGTGAATGAACTGACAGGAAACCTGGTTGGCCATCTCTACTTCTTCCTCATGTTTAAATACCCCATGGACCTGGGAGGACGTGCCTTCCTCTCCACACCAGAGTTCTTGTAAGTTTGTGTGTATGTGCATTATAGTTTTGGTAAGTTTAGATCCAAACTGGTATACATGATGCCTTTCCATAACTGTGTAGTATTTTAGTCTTATCACTGTATGCACTGAAGTGTAAATACACTGTTATAAAGAAAGACTATGTAGCTTTTAAAAGAAATAATGCATTACCTGTTATGACTGAAAGTTTAAATTCATAGGCAAGTCTGTTTGAAAGTTACTTATAGAAAATGTCAGTTTGAGTCTTTGAGAGTCAGTTGCGCTTTTTACTAAGCAAGTAGTATTATATTGTAATCGTCACTGGCGGCCACACTGAAGCCTAACAGGCAAGAGTTACATATAGTCCTTTGGAAAAGGGCTAAACAAGGGACAACCACAAGGTTTAAATGTATATATCCCATCTTTTTGAGGTGGAATCTTAAAGTTTTGTGAGTCTGTCCATAAAAATCCAGAACCCAACACACAAACTGTTTAATGCCCCCTCCTCAGGCAGGAGGCTGCAGAGCATGAGAGTTAGAAGAACAAGGTTCAAATGCAGCTTCTACCCAGAGGCTATAAGACTTACGAACTCCTGGACCTCGCTGACTCTCATTCCACTTTATCTCTCACTGCGCTGCTTGAATTTACATTTTTGCTCTCTTTTAACATGCTGACCTGCTTTTAATCTGCACTGCGTTATTATTATTTATTTAGTATATTTTAGCAGCGCAGTGGCTCAGTATTTAGCACTGTTGCCTAACAGTAAGAGGGTCCTGGGTTCAAACTCAGGTAGAGCTCTTCTGTGTGGAGTTTGCATATTCTGGGAGGATAAGAAATAGTATTTAATATAGTTTAGTGTAGATTTATTTATTTTGGTGTTTTACACTGGTCCTGTGTACAAATTCTGTTTCTTTATGTGTAAACATGTTGAAGGATGAATAAACAAACTTTGAACCTTGATTTAAATTTGGTCAGGCTTCCCTTCAAGGTCACCTCCTTAAGAAGCACTGCACTGCTTCCTGCAGGGCTGCCATATTTAGATCACTCCTTAAAGGTCCTAATCTGACCACTTGCACATGTGCATGACCCAGAGACCAAACAAAACACTGAAGGAGATTCAGCGCAGCTCACAGATGCACACACAGAAACGGCCAGAACATGATTTTTACAGAATGATCTGAATATCGCAGTGGCGTTGGAAGCATTGCTGCACTGCCCAAAGAGATGAGCAGGAAGGAGAGTGGTCAAATTTAAATCATGTACTGGTTTTGATTTATGATCGCCTCTAATATCAAACCTATTACCTAAACTCTCTGTTATAGTGTTGAATTATCTGTACTTTATGTGCTCATTCTGCATTTACCTGTTTTCCTTTCCAAACATTTCTTTGAGTTATTTGTTTGGAAGTTAATTAATCTTCAAAGGGGAAACTACTTTGGTCCCCCACGCACAGTGGCACATAACAAGAAGTCAAAACAGGCAGCAAATTAACAAATATCCTAAGCAAACATTAACATGTTTGTGTGAGTGTCCACTAGGAATTATTTATGATGAAACTATGGGTATTTTCATTGGTATGTCACAATATTTAAAATAATGTTTAACCATAAAAATAACACTAATTTAATGAACTTAAAGTTCACATTTTGAAATCTTTCTCCAGGTATCGGCTCTTCCCTTCCAGGAGGGGAGGGGTATCAGGCTTTGGAGTCCCTCCCAGCAGAAGGCAAGCTCCTCAGGAGAATGGAGGAGGAGGTGGGGGAGGACGTCACAACTGGGGACAAGGTTTCCGCCTTGGGGGTGAATGAGAGAGAACTGCACCCTCTTAATTTCCAGTGTCAGCTGGGCAGTTGATGTTCAGGTTTAAATGCTTGTTTCATCATATTTTTTCCTGTTCAAACCCCTGACTTTAAACTTAATCCATGTTTAGTTTCACAAAGATACGACAGGATGAAATTTGAGGAAGCACACATTTTGTCCATGACTGCTCTGCACAGCAGGACTCAGACTCTGGCTATAGGCTTTATTCACCAAGAAAAGCCAGCTCTACTATTACTACTGCGAATGTGTCCTTGTTAAGCAGTTAGAAAATACAGTTAAATTGTTCTTTTTTTTTTTTGGTGATGATTCTTGAGTTCCATCTCCCACTTTCTTCTTTACATCCCTCTTCCGCCTTGCTACCCTACACCCCGCCATTGGACTGTCAAGACGAGAGATGTTGCAGCTGCACACCAGCAGGCTGTGGATTTTAACGCTTGTGTTCCTCCCCCTCCCTCTCTATCTCTGTGATGCCATATCAGATTACATTGTAATTACCAATGCACTGGGAGCGTGCTCTCAGCAGTCCCTCAGCAGAACATGGGCAAAGCTATTTAGAGAGCACTGTCTCCAGGTCTGAATTTACATGGGTGTGAAATGTTTGTGAGCCTCTGTGGCAAAGACCTGGATCTTTTTCTGACCGATTTGATCTTAACCAAAATGAGGTAAAGATGGGATTTTGCTCTTTTTTTTTTTTTGTAAATATAACAATTGTTTATTGAAAGGATGAGTGAGTCTGAGCGTGTCATTGTCTTACTATCCATGTTAACTTAAATAAAGACAAAAAAATTAAAGGGAAGCATTCAACCAATCGGATGCCAGTGGGGCATGTTGCTAAATCACTTTAATGTGTGCAATACACAGTCAGGGCTCTCACTAACTATTATTGTCAATATTGTTCCATCTTCAAATTCATTTGGAATTCTGTAGATATACATACATACATACTACAGCTCAAAAGTTTGGAAAACAATGAAATTTGCGAGTGATCCCAAAGAAAAACATTTTCATGCAATTCACAAAATTTTTTACCCATTTCACAACCAATTAAAATTAATCAGATGTTTTTTTTAAAAAGAATGATCTACATTTTTGAATAGAGGTCTCTTATCAGCAACTGTCAGTCCTGTGCATTAATCTCCTGGTATGGCTACTAATCCAAGTTAATCATTTTATAAAGCTAGTTGATCATTAGAAAACCCTTTTGCAATTGTGTTTCACAGCTGGAAACTGTACTAATAAGGGTGCAAAAAAGGAGCATGGTATTCTTTAGGTTAGTTTAGTATCTAAAACATTAGTAGTTGTTTGGTTTTTTATAGGCTCAAAATGGCCAGAAAGAAATAACTTTATTTAGAGACCTGTCGGTCTATTGTTGTACTTAGAAAGGAAGGCAATTCAGTGCGAGAAATTGCAAGGAAACTTAAAATCTCTTACCATGCTGTTAACTACTCCCTTTAGAGAGCAGCACAAACTGGCTTTAACAAGGACAGAAAAAGGAGTGGGAGCACAACTGTGCAAGAAGACAAATATCTGAGTGTGTAGTTTAAGACAAAGACACCGCACAGGTCATCAACTGGCAACTGAACTAAATAGTACCCATCACACACCAGTGTCAGCATCAACAGTGAAGAAGCAACATCAGGATGCTGGACTTCATGGTGGAATTGCCAAGAAAAAGCGACATCTCAGACTGGCCAATAAAAAGAAAAGACTGAGGTGGGCAAAAGAGCTCAGACATTGAACACTGCAAGACTGGAAGAAGGCGTTGTGGACAGATGATTTTAAGTTCAAGGTCTTCGGATCAAACAGAAGAACATTTGTGAGATGTAGAACACATGAAAAGATGAGAGAACAGTGCTTAATACCATTAGTGAAGCATGGTGGAGGCAGCAAAAGGTGCTTTTTTGATGAAGGTAAAGTTTAAAGAACACATTTCAATTAAAACCATTATTTCTAACCGACAAAGTCAGCATGTCCTGTTCATATGCTATATTTCCTATTTAAACTGATTTCATGTGTGATCTCATGGAAAAAAATTTCCACGTGATCCCAAACTTTTGAGTGTATATATGATCTTATTCTTAGGTCTGCATTTTAGCAGTGTGCACATTAAAGGCAGAAGTGATGCAAGTGATGGTGTTATATGAGACCATATTCAAATGTGATACAGACAAAATTATCAACAAAAATTAGAACTATTCTGGATTTGAGTATTTATTGCAAATGCTTTGGACCGCTGTGGTTCTTTAGTGAGAATTTTTTTCTAGCAGTCAAATCAACACATCACAGGTTAAAAAGTCCCTCAAGCCAGGTGTACAGAAGTATGAAAATAATCTGCTTTTAATGATCATTTGTGGATGCAATGCGTTTCCTCCACTGGGACGTCGGTTCTTGATTTTATGTTATTGGGAGGTTTCTTCACACTTCATGTTTGCACATGCACGTCTTATACCCAGATTTAACTTTGATCACACCGGAACACATAAATGTGTTAATTGTCCAACTTTGCACACACATCACAATGCACAGTGAAAAACATTTGAGGTTAATGTAATATGTATTTTTTCCATTCATTATTCAATAAATGTGGTCTGATCTTCATCTAAATCACAACTATAGACAAATACAGCATGTCCAAACTGTCGGACAGACACAACTCCAAACACTGTTTTGGAGTTTGATGTTCCAATGAAGAAATTGAATGTGTTGTAAATTAAGCCATGCATTCCTTTTAATTACAAAGTCTACTTTTCTCAGTAATGGTCAGTGGTTATGAACCATACCTCGATCACAAACTTAGGAGAGACTGGGGGATGCAACAAGACAAAAAGCCCACAGATCAGAACGTCAGTGATGTAGAAGCTCATCCAGTTCACAATCCATCGCCAGTCCAAGGTTATTGTAATGTGGGAAGTATAGAAAGAAAGTGAGTTTTTTTGTCATTGGTTGGCTGTATTGCACAAACTGATCAGAATTAAAATCCACTGAGAAATCAAAGAGGCTTGCAGCCATCCAGGACAACTTGATCTAGTTCACCACTAAATGAAAGTGTTTGAGTTGTGATTACATGGTCAGTAGTAATAATGGCCATAAAAAAAAAGCATGAAAATAAGTGACCCCATTAGCATGTCATACCATTGACCATATTACTGATGTTAGCGTAATGGTGATAGGAAGACCCAAGCACACCTTCCATGTGTTTGAGCCAACCAATAGAACCACGTCCATGGTTATGACCAATCACCATCTAACAGAATACAAGTGGTATGCAACATGTGACAAAGTGATTTCAAGCTATCATAGTGATATTAGCAGTAGGTCTACCATCTAAAAGAACAGAACCATAGAAAATCTGCCATCATGAGCATATTGATACATGTTGGTGACCCAGGATATTACTCCATTATCGCCAGCCATGATCTGAAGCAACACCTACGTCATAGCCCTTGATCTAGACTGGCCCTAACCAAGCTTAAGACATTATTATGCCATAAATTACCCTAAGGGCAGCATTTATGTATATATGGCAGAGGGGCACATGCAAACACTCATTTTATTAACATTACAATCAAGACCAATACTCTTAGGAGCAGTGATTCTTGGGAAAATAGAAAAAAAAAAGCAAATGTGACCTTGACTTTGAGCACAGCTTAAGTGCAGACCCACCAGGTGATCACTGTGTGCAAATTCCAGCTAGATCTGACCAATACTCTAGGGAGGAGTTGTGATTCTTGTGAATTGTGGACGGATGATGGATGCCAGAAGCCCTCAGTCCTCCAGTTGGATGAATGAATAAAATCAACAAAAGAATGGTTAAAAAAAAACAAGGAGGGATGATCTTTATTCAACTAAAATGCCAGGGCATGACCTGCAGATGGTGGTTCAACCAAGACACTAGAAATACGGATAAACTGAAACAGTTTTGTGGGAGAAATGGTCCAAAATTCCTCCAAATCTATGAGTAGCTACAGTCAGACATCTCTAACTTGTTCCTGCCTTGACTGAGAGTTGTTCAGTTAACTTCGATAGAGCCTGAAAAGCACCACTGTTGGTGTGTTACCAATTTAGTCAGGTTGTGTTTACCTATAAGCAGATCAGACCACATTTTAACAGTATTTAATGCAGGAATCCTGGTAACTCCAGAGTGTTCACAAACTCTTTCTTGCAACTGTGTGCTACATGATCATTTATAGGCAGGCAGACTTTCACTCACCTTTCTTAGCGGTACTCAAGCACCTCTAAAAATAACAGTTGTAATAGTGCTAAAAATGCATTTTATTGTAATTTTCTGATATCGTCTTCTAATGTTATTACACAATATCGTGCAGATTAGAAAATCAGTTTTGAGTTTAAGTTGACTTCCCGATACCATTTTATTCTGGGGAACACAAGCCCCTTTCACCGTGGAGGGTCATGTCAGGAAGGGCAACCGACATAAAACCCCAGCTAAATTACCAATGCAGATTAATCCGCTCTGGTGCCCCCTTGGGGAGAATTCAAGGGAGCAGCTGAAGGTACGTTTTTATACTATTCTAAATGTGGCTTGAACAGGATGGCCGTCCCTACACTGAAATGACAGATTAAAAATTTTTCTTCCCTCGTGGGTACCTGATGCCCTGTGTTGTCTGTACAATAAAGACAGGGTTAATATAAACTTGGAACATTTTGGTGTGTAAAAGCAAATCTCTTACTAGTTTGCTTCTTGCACAGGTGTATGGAGAGGCAGCCTGATTGGCCCATGTCCTCATGTGAATAAACTGAAACAATTTTGTGCACATTTCTTCTCATATCTGGTTTATTATAAATTGATCTTTAACTTCCTTCATTAATCTTCTTCTGCTTGGAAAATTCTGGCCTTCATTGTTGAGTCTTTGCCTCAGGTTTCATTCACTAACTAAAAAGGGTCCACCCTAAAACAGGTGTATTATATTGAAAACTTTGACGATTCTTTCTGAATCATTCTGAAGTCTCGGGCACTACATTAGATCATCCAAATAATGAAGTTGCTTTTAAAGGCAACATTGTGTATCTAACTGAAGAGGTGCAAAGCGTTGAATATACTTGCAAGCAGCATATTCCATTAATTAAAAAAGAAAGTAATACGTTTTAATTTTAAATGACATTCTGATTAGGGGCTAGACCCCCTTAAAGGTCTGATCCTAGAATTGCCCCTGCTTTCATTATGCTTTCTATTTTTACTTGTTTTGAACACAAGTATTTTGTTATCAAGTAGGTAAGCAAACTTAAAGGAAACTACTTAAGCCTGGATTTGAAGAATGGTGCAACTAGATGTAATTTACACTGAAAGACCAAGAGAAGGTTTTACAGTTGGTTGTGTTTTTATTGAGTTACAGCAGACTTGAAGTAGAAAATAAAAATGCAAGCAATTACGCCATACTAGCACCCCCCCTCCTCCCCCCCCC
>VUQH01021569.1:1026-14120 GCA_015106775.1 Etroplus canarensis | reverse complement strand
TGTGGGTGGAGGGTGGGGGGGGGGGGGGAGAAGGTGCTATTGTTGAGTTTAATTGAGCGTGCTTGTGCGAGGGATTGGAATTTAATTGAATTCAGTTAAACCTAATAAACTTTATTTATCCCTGAGGGAATATTACATTCTGGCTTCATACCGGACTGGGGCGAGTAGTCGACTCGCTGAGCGGTTTTATTTTCTCCTTAATAAACAGGCTGCTAAATTCACATGCTCCTATGATATAGTGAAGGACAATCAGACACATGTCATAAGGTTCATCAGGTTTTATCAGCTAATAAATCAAATTTAGGTAAAGAGTGTTTACAGCGTCGATCCTTCTTCCCCATGACTTCTGGAATTTCCTGTGGCATGCTGGACCAAATCCTGATTCCTGCTCAAAGTTGATCACCGTTTGAGGACTTCTGCTTTGGTCATCTCTTCAGCTTGGTGAAGCGGCGCTCCAGCAGGCTGGAAAATGCACAGACTGTCCCTAAATCGCTCCTGGATTAGTGGATTAAGTGCATTTTTACCCGTCACGCACACATTCACACGCCGATGGATGCATCGGGAGCAATTTGGGGTTCAGTGTCTCGCCCAAGGACACCTCAACACCTAGACTGGAGAAGTCAGGGATCGAACCGCCAACCTGCGTGTTGAAAGACGACCCGCTCTACCTCCTGAGCCACAGCTGCCCCCTAACAATAACACAGTTTGAGGGGCAGCACGGTGGAATGGTGGTAAGCGCTGTGGCCTCACAAGGGGTTCGAACCCAGCAGCTGACTGCGTGGAGTTTGAATGTTCTCCCCGTGTTTGCGTGGGTTCTTTCCCACAGTCCAGCCACACGCAAAGGGGTTAGGCTAACTGGTGATTCTAGGCGTGAACGTGAGCGTGAATGGCTGCCTGTCTCCCTGTGTTGGCTCCGCGACGGACTGGCGACTCGTTCAGGGTGTGCAACCCTGAACTGGATGGATGGACGGATATTTCTGCGCCAGCCACGTGATTCCCAAAGCGCAATTAGCGGAGACATATCTCAACGTGGTGCGCTGCGTGTATTAAAATATCTGGGGAAACTGGTGAGCAGCATCTCAAAGTCCTTAAGAAAAAAGAACAAAGTCCAGCAAAGCTGGCTTCAGGGAAAAGAACATCGCGGCACTCTTCTGCTGGCCAATCTTTGCACTTCCTGCAGAATTTCGGTCTTGATGTTTTTCTTAGAAAGAAGCGGTTTCTGCGCCTCACTGTGTGTGCAGATGCACTCATGCCCAGTCTGATGCAAGCTCTGCACTACTGTCAACACGATTCTGAAGACGAGCCCTCAGGATGAGACAGTCCTCGCACTTGCTGGACGCTCTCGAATATCCCCTTCTTAACAGCAGTTGAACCTCTTGGTGTTTGTGATAAAGTTAACTTATTATTATTGTTTTTTTACCAGTGTAGCTTGTTGTAATTCATGAATTTGATTCTGATAACTGCTCAGCAATATAGAATCCTTGTGAATCACCACCATAAAACCTGAAGCAGCAAAGTTTGTACACTATTCAGAGTACGCGCCAAGAGTTTTGGCCACGCCTGCACAGCACGCTGACGGTGGCAACAGCGTTCACATACCTCAAAGTTCTCAAACCCAAAGATGTCCAGGATGCTGATGGACTTGAAGTCTTCTTTGCCCCTAATGCGGCTGTTGAGTTTGCGGATGATCCAGTTGAAACACTGAGAATAAAGTGCCATGGCCATGGAGTCTCGGGAGTCCACTGCCTGCAGGGGGAGCAGGAGAACACGTCGTTGGTGTACAGCGGGGGAAAAAACAAATCTTTAACTTGTGGCTTAAAAATTACTTAAAAGTTGTGGCATTAACCTCGATATGTGGTGGGAATTTTGCAGTTTTCTGGTGTTTTACAGGTGAAAAAGGGAGAACCATTATAAAAAATAATGTTCTATGTTAGTTGCAGCCATGTTTAATTCAATTTAATTCAATTTTATTTATATAGCACCAATTCACAACCAACGTCGCCTCGAGGCGCTTCACACTGTAGGGTAAAGATACTACAGTGTTAAAGAGAAAACCCCAACAATCCGATGATCCCCTGTGAGCAAGTGTTTGGCGACTGTGGGAAGGAAGAACTCCCTTTGAACAGGAAGAAACCTCTGGTAGACATTTAAATGTTTAAATTGTATTTTTGAGGACATTTTGCTTTTAGATACTGTTAGCAGAGACACAGACAAGAAAATGAGGTGGTAAAGAAAGTAGGGTTTGATATGAAATGAAATGCCTTGAACTCAGCTTGTATGCCTCTGCCCTACAGTAAATCTGACCCTGCGTGACTTTGACCTTTGACTCCTCAATCTTTTCAGACGTTTGGTAAAGATCCGGTAGGATCTCTGGTGATTCCCACCTCTAGTTATTAACCATTCAAGTACTGACAGTGTTCTGGCTCCCCAGCGAGCTCCTACGATGGTAACTAGAAGTTCATTAATGACTCTCTGTGTCCCTGACCCCACGACCTCACAATCTCATGAATGTTATCTGATCTTCTACCCGTCTTAGGTAGTTACTACACGTTTGGTACAGACCCAGCAAACAAGTCAGCTCCATAGAAGAGGCATAAAAAGAGCAACGCTGTCCAACAACCCCATCGATCCAATTTATAATGTTATCATAGCGTAAAAGCAAAACGGTGCAGCTCTCAGGCACTGCTGACATTTTGTTTACCTCCTGAAATCAGCGACAAAACACAAATAACCCACTTAACTTGAACCCAGTCACTTACAGACCCCATGAACTGAGGAAACAAGTTCAGCCCCCCCCCCCACCCTGCAGGCCTCAGTCAACACACGGCGAGCGGAGAATCGCCGGAAAGCTCAAATGCTGTTTGGGTTTCGGGTGTGTTCTGTTTTGCCTTCGCGGTACACAATAGGAACCTTCGTCAGGCTAAAATTAGAGAGGAATTATTCTTTGAGATGATTGTTGGAGGTAACTGAGGGGGTGGCGGGGGTGCAAATGAGAGAGATTTACTGAATTAGTATTCCTCGCCAGAGCTTTGGAAAGAGCTGGAAACCCATTTCCTACTCCTGTTTGACATGAGGCCTTTGTCCACAAGTACGAAGACACCGAACACACATGCCTAGCTTCTTTTTTTGCATTTCAAAAATGAACATACATGTTCAGTTTCACAGTTCATCCATTCATATCATGTGATCTCACACACATATTTAAATACCCCAGTCTAAGCATAGAAAATGATATTAGTTACTTGTACTTGTGTATCTCACAGGCCTGTATCTAAAAAGCTGTAGTAAGGACCACTGGAGTCTTTACTGTTATGTCCATCTGTAGGACTTTATATTTGATCTGAGACCTCCCCTCTCTTCCATACACTTAGTGGATGGGGTACGGTGTTGAGAGCAGCACCAAGACCATGGTAAGTATTTTTTATTAAGACACAGTCTGAAAAGGAGGGGCTGGGGTGCAGGTGGGTTGCAAAGCAGCTTGTAGTTTATTAGAGACTGTGGGCAGGCTAAAGCTGCTTATAGAGGTTTGTTAGCTGAATGGAACAACGTGTATCGGCTGACTTTGTGGCCTGCCTGCCTGCCGTCATGCTCAGCTTGCTATATAATAAGAGAGCCATAGAGAACTGTGCAAAAGTCTCGAGCCACCTGTTATTTCTGCTGGGAAAATTTGAAGTAAGTGCAGCAATTCACTGAAACGTGTGCCAACATGCATAGGAATACAGCACATAAGGTGAAAACAGAGTCTGTACAATGCACCGTTATTTTTCATTGCAGCCCGAACTCTCTTAGGCAAGCCTTAATGTCAGTATTTTAAGTAGTAGTCAGATTCTCCAGGCTTCTTGGAGGTCATTTCAAAGCTCTTCTTTAGATTTTGGCTGCCTTTTGTTCTGTTCTCTGACAAGATGATCCCACACTGCTTCAGTAACGCTGAGGTCTGGGCTGACCTGCGACCAATGATTTTCAGTCCAGTTCTTGTGTAATTTGGCATACCTCAGCCTTTTCTCCCTGTTCCCCTTTCTTAAGAATGGTCTCTTGACACCCACCCTTCCACTGAAACCCTTTCTGATGAGGGTTAGGCAAACTGTAGATAGATCCGCTGAAGGGCCAGCTGCATTTCTCCGGTCCTGTGTCAGGTCTCTCCTGGATTTTTTTCCCATTTCTCCAGGACATGACTTTCAGACACAGTTCATCTGTTGCAGATAGTTGTTCGGCCTCCCACTTCTTCTTCTGTCCTCTGCTCGTCCAGTTACCTTACATTTTTACTGCACACCATGCTGAGATACGCCAAGTTTAGGCCTAACAGCTCTTTGGGACTCACCTTGTTGGTGCAAAAATAGTATGTTATACCTTTTAAAAAGTGTGTTATCTTTGAAATGGGAACAAATGATGTATTTTTGTGACAGGCTGTTAAGTGCGTAAAGATTTAAAATTTTAAATTGTTGGTTTGCTGAGTTGTCCATTATGTGTAGACACAACACTGGTGCGTCCATTGTGTTAGGAGTCTTTTATGCTTGAATGATTCATAGGTCAGTGTTAAGTGGCTTAACAAACAAAACACTCCTCTAAAAATGGAGAGGTACCAGGACCGGATTAAAACTGAGTGAAAAAGCAGCCAATGTCTAAAGAAATCCCTCAGAAAGCCTGGGGAACAATCGCTTTAAAAAAAACCCTTGGGAATCCTTAGGAGTGAGGGGTGGCTCGAGACTTTTGCACAGTACTGTATCTCTATTTCTATATAAAATGCGAAACACAATACTGACCTGTTCAACAGTAAGCGGTGTGGAGATCTCCTCTCCCCTGAGGATCATTGACCGGTGGGTCAGGACTTCAGCCAGCTGATCTGAGTTCAGCCCCAAGAGTTCGGATGCCCAGCTGAGAGCTGCGAACGCATGAAGCACACGCCGTTCAAGATTTCACACACGGACTTCAAATGTTCTCTTACAGAACAAAAACCCTGACAAATGATGGCTGGAATATTATGCCAAACGCGCGTTTTGGTCCTCGTTCACGTCATGATTACTGCTGTCACTGCCGTCTCAAGCGTGATCTTTGGTTCTCGCACATTACACAGATCATCATCTGTTCAGTCCAAAGATAACGGCCCCCTGCAGGCCAGATGAGAGTTTAAAAGAGTCTGAAATGAAAGTTTTAATTATGCAAATGATGGCTCAGATCCTTTACTTGTTTGTGCCCTAAACTCTAAATGTTTTACTTTGAAAGATTAGTTTTCATGGAGCGAAAAGAAGCCGAATCAACAACAAAGTGCTGGAGGTATTCTGTCCTAATCTAGAGAGCGACACATTTAAACAGAAAAGAAAGGATTTCTGTCAGTTCTATTTTTACAATGTGGTTAGGTTTAATCATGAGAAGTCGCTTGTTGACAACAATGTCCTACTTATGGGTTTGCTTCTGACAAAAAGGGGCCCTAACTAACTTACCAGAGTTTGTTTAAAGCACATAAACGAATAAATAAGCCTGTGGGCAGAAAGGGATGAGGCGCGGCGGACGCCGTGGCTGCTGCGGGTAAACTCTACCTGACTTGGAGGAGATCTGCGCCCCTCCGGCCGTCATGAACTCGATGTTTCCCGTGTGGAGAATCCCAGCCAGGAGGCGCAGGATCTCACTGATGTTCTCCTCTGTGAACTGCATCGTTCGCATGGCATTCTGGGAAACGGCAAACACACAAAGGAGGAGGAGCGGATTAAAACCTCAGGTCGCCTCCGGTGGCCTCATGTTGAAATTCTCACCAGCTGAGTTTCTTTATGGTTAAAAATGGCTGCGGGACACGATCCAGGCTTTGAGGTTTGGACTGATTTATCTGCTGGTTTGGTTCGGCACCAGTGACTTCACTTTTCAGTCTCACCACAATCAAATATTTCTTAAATTCCCTAAATAATGTGATTTTCGTAAAAAAAAAATAGGTGGGAAATGGAAAAATATGTGCACTAAACTGTACTGCAACATTTTAAATTTGACAATTCCAACAATTTTAGACGGAAAGTCATAAAGCGGTAGCAAATTAAAAGCATTTAAAAACACAAAATACTAAAAATACAGGTCTCTCTTTGCTCTTTTTTCACTCTTCCCTTTCCTCTCACCCTCAACTGGTAGAGGCAGATGGCTGCCTCTCCCCGAGTCTGGTTCTGCCTGAGCTCTCTTCCTGTTAAAAAGGAGTTCTTCCTTCCCACAGTCGCCAAGTGCTTGCTCATATATATATAACCGGATTTAATTATTTTTAGAGTTAAATCAGTGACTATAATATATTCATGTGTAAATGTATGTGCAAAATGATTTTCAGTAGCCCAGTTGATGTCCTGCGTACCAGAATATCCTGAAAAGTGCCCTCGTCATTGATTGTCTTGTCGGCGTGACAGTTGGACTGTCTCAAGTAGTGGTAGCTCTCAGGATGTGTCAACCCGAACGCCTCTGCAGACACACAGAAACACAAATTACAACATCTGGAGCGCACATAACTCACAGAATCACCTGTAGTAACTTTCCTATTCACGTTTATTTCAGACCTTTGGGACTGTCATACTGTGATGCAAAATTATTAATTTGTACATCATAGGATGCTTTTTTTTTTACCTCGGTGCTGGTTGTTGGTTCCTGCTAACATGGCGTAGAAAATGTGGTAGTTTCTCTCCCCTGGGTTCTGCCGCACCACTCGGTTCTGCAGAGGAAGGGGAGGAAAGAGTCAACATGCGTCTTCACATCCTCGCAACACACGCACGCGCTCAGATTTTATACACTCACTGGCCACTTCATTAGGTATACCTGTTCGCCCGCTGGCCTGTAGATATGGCAATAAAAATGGTTGTTGGTGCCAGACAGGCCGGTCTGAGTATTTCAGAAGCTGCTGATCTACTGAGATTGTGCTGCACAACCACCTCCAGGGTTTACAAAATATCCAGCGAGTGGCGGTTCTCTGGGAGAAAATGCCATGCTGATGCCAGAGGTCAGAGGAGAACAGCCAGACTGCTTCCAACTGACATGAAAACAACAGTAACTATAAAAACCACGAGGAATAACCAAGGTAACAGAAGAGCATCTCTGAACGCACAACACTCTGAAGACTGAAGCAGACGGGCTATAGCAGCTCACTGGGTGCCACTCCTGTCGGTGAAGAACGTGAAACTGAAGCTACAGTTCACACAGGCTCACCAAAATTGGACAACAGAAGCCTGAAAAAATGTTGCCTTGTCTGATAAGTCTTGATTTCTCCTGCTACAATCGGACGGTTAGGTCAGTTTTTGGCATAAATAACATGAAACAGTTCAACGACAGTTCAGTCTGGTGCTGCTGGTGTAATGGTGTGGGAGATATTTTCAGCCTTCCTGAATGTTGTTGCTGACCACGTCCATCCTTTTATGTCCCTGACGGATGGTTCCAGCAGGATAACACACCACAACACAAAGCTCAACTCATCTCAGACTGGTTTCTTTCAGCATCACAGTGAGGTCACGGAACTCAAACGGCCTCCGCAGTCACCTGATCTCAATCCAGCGGAGCACCTTTGGGATGTGGTGGAACAGAAGATTCGTGGATGTGCAGCAGAGTCATTATAGTTTTGTATTGTCTTACTAGTTGTTATATTAATTTCATTTTGAGGTTTTGTTTTCAATACGTTTCAGTTTCAGATTAGTTTTTATTGAGGAAAATGTTTAGTTTTAGTTAAGTTTTATTAGTTTCAGTGCTAGCTCTAGTTTTCTTGATTATTATAGTATTTATAAGGGGAAAATTAATATGTTCAGATTGGAAATTACACAATATCTTATGAGGGCAGCTGACTCTCTACTGCAGTCTCATCAAAAACTTGCACCACATTTCAAAGATTGAAACGAAGGACATTTCCTGTATATTTTTACAGTTTTCTAAGTACATAATATTGTTTTATTTTTCATTTTTAGCCCAGTTTGATTTTTATTTCAGTAATTTTTTTTCTCTTTTTAGTTTTACTATAATAACCTTGCCAAATATGCAGCAATCATGTGATGCTGTCAAGTCAAAACAGACCAAAATCCCTGAGGAATTTCTCCACCAGCTTGCTGAATCTCCGCCATGAAGAATTAAGCTAGTTCTTAAGGCAACACAGTACCAGCAAGGTGTACCTAATGTACTGGCCGATGAGTGCGTATCATACGCTCAGTCGTTCAGGGGGAACAGCAGCTCCCAAAGCGTGTTTTTTTTTTTTTCCTCCCAACAAGATCTCAAAAAACTCCACAGGGGCTTCTTCAAGCATAAATCAGTGTCAGCACAACTGCAGCTTTGATAAGTTTTCCACTGCGACGAGCGGCGCCACCTTTAGAGCCAACAGGACGCTTTACGTTGAAGGCAGAGGGAGCACACTCACCTTTTCTAAGAGGTCTGCGGTCAGAAAAGCCTCCGTCAAGGCACAAAACAGTGAAAGCAGAGGCAACAACGCTGTCCGGACAAACATTACGAAGCTTCAGCCATGTATGTAAAGTTACTTAACTAGATGACCTCTCATGAACATGTAAACCATTTAAAAAAAAATGCAATTTAATAATAAATAAGGGTTTCAGAAGTGGTTATTATAGCTAAATTACTTTATGCTATGTCATCTGGATTTGTACAAACACATGAATAGGAAGCTGCGGCTGCTTCTTCCTCACTCTGTCCTCCATACTTGCAGCCTTAACAGCAGCTCTGTTAACCCCTTCATGCACGTCCTTATCTCAAACCTGGGCAGGAAAGCGGCAGGACAGGAAGTGGCAGCCGCTCAACACTAAGTGAGTTTTAAAGGATACAGTCGACGATTTTGCCTCCCTGGATGTTGCCCTTCTGGCTGAAATGCAGCTGGACAAACTTCCCAAAGCGGCTGGAGTTGTTGTTGTACACCGTCGTGGCGTTTCCGAAGGCCTCCATGATGGGACTGTGGAGCGAAGGGGGAGGCGCGATCGTTAACCAGGCGAGCGATTAACCTGCTACCGTCCTCATCGGGTAACCTGCAACCAAAGGCGTGACTACCTGCTCTCCAGCAGCGCCTCCTCCACGTGCGACGTCTTGTCTCGGGACGACGCCTCCTGCGAGTGCTGGCTCATGGCCGACAGGAACTTCAGGATGAGTTTGGTGCTTTCTGTTTTTCCAGCTCCACTTTCTCCACTGAGGGGAGGAAAAACGCAAACAAGTGTGAGACTAAAAAATGTGGAGAAACAGGAGACAAAAGTAGTTTTGGTAAACCAGCACTGTCTCACATTATCTGGTTATTATTTTGCTCTTTTTGATAATAACGACGTTAAGCTGCAGTACAGACATGGGGCTAGCTTTGACTCCAGTACCAGCAGTTGTACTATAAATAACTGTAACAAAAGCAGTATCAGGACTGCTTTTATCACATTAGTAGCTGCAGCAATATGATTACCATGTGCTTCAGACGCTTTAGTACAGGGGTGTCAGAGTCATTTCACATCCTGGGTCCAGTTTGATCTGAAGTGGGACAGACCGGTAAAACTAATAAGCTATAAAAATCCACCTCTGAACTGGCTCCCTTTACTGCCGGTGATGTCATAAGAAAATGAAGTACAGTTTCAGCAGTAAACTGCAGTTTTTCTACACTGAAAAAAAAAAATACTAGTGTAGTGAATCAAAGAGACGCGTCAGCATTACTCTTTGGGCTCAAGCTTTAGTTTACACATAAATGTGTAAAACTACATAACATTAACGGCTTTTTTCTGTAATTATACATTTTTTGTGAATACACAGATTTCCTATTTTTATAGTTTCACCGTTTTTTTTTTACCTACTGTAAAAAAAAAAATCAAATATCTATATTAAAGAGTGGAACAATAGGGACTTTTCTGTTTTTAGTAGAACACTAACCAAGTAAAAACATCTTTTCCTCTGTTGTTTACTGGTTTATTAATTATTCACTCACTTCAACCTTCTTTGAAAACTGTCACATTTTCAAAGCCATCCAGTGGGCTGGATCGGACCCTTCAGCACTGGACTGGTGACTTGGCAGAGGTTTTATGCCGGATGCCCTTCCTGTATAAACCACTACACACAATCTCTGCGATATATTAAGCTAAAAGATAATCTGAAAACGTGCTCAGATGATTCTTACTTCCACATCTCGTGATTTGTGGCGTGTCAGAAAACAGCTATCAGTGATGGTCAGGGGAAATATTCCTAACATCGACCACTAGATGGAGCACCAGCCACTGCTAACAGGCTCAGTGTCCCCGACTCGTCTACTGAAGCTCTTCTGTGAATCCAGTGGATTTAATATGATGAAAATGTAATTAATAAAACGCACATAAACCCACTGGAGATATACAGCGCGGCAGGTGGGAACAATAAACATGCAAAATGTTTGCGTGCCATTTAGGTTACCGAGGACTCACTGTGCTTATTTCCAACTCCACATGTTTATTTATGCACTCTACTAGATTTGCTTTGCATGATTTAGAGTTCAAAATAAGCCTTGCTTATCTAAGCTCCAAACAGGCCTGAACAACAGCTGGGTTTGACTCGTCCGCCCTGAACCAGGGCTGTGTGGCTCAGATGACCATATCTGGGATACCTCCTCTCACTGAAGGCCAGACAACACCGGCACAAACGCGCTCGAAAAGCACAGATGATAATTAACATCTTCAGTCTGGCTGTTTTGGATGACCTCTGCGGCTCCCAGCAGCCTCTCTGCGAGCCATAAGCAGGCATCAGGAGACAAGGCTGCCCGGTAACGCCAAGCCAAGCCACGCCACGCCACAGTAATCAGAGCAAGCAAAATACCATCCAGTTAAAACCTAGAAATATATAGACAAAAGTATTGGGACACACCTCTTAATCGTTGAATTTGGGTGTTTAGTCCAGCCCCTCTGTCACAGGTTCCTAAAATCATGCAGGCTGCCTTTACAAAGCTTGTGGGGAAAAAATGGGCGGTTCTAAAGAGCTCACTGAATTCCACCATCGCAACAAGAAATGTCTTCCCTTCTAGATATTCCACAATCAACTGCAGGTGGTCTCACTGCCAAGTGCAAGAGTTTAGGAAGCACAGCAACTCGGCCACCAAGGGGCAGACCACGTAATGTTACAGAGCGGGGTTGTCAAGTGCGGAAAAAGTCACAACGCACTTCTGACTTAGTTACTGCAGAGCTCCAAACCTCCTCCTCCTATAGCTGGCAGTCTGATGGACAAGCACGGGTTTGGCCAACGCCAGGAGAACGTTACCCACCTGACTGCCAACTGTAAAGTTTGGTGGAGCAGGGAGAATGCCAAGAGGTTGATTTTCAGAGGCTGGCCTGGGCTCCTCAGTTTCACTGAAGGGAAATCTAAATGCTTCAGCTTCCCAAGGCATTTGGGACAATTCTATGCTTCCAACTTTGTGGCAACACAGTGGGGATGGACTCTTTTCTGTCCCAGCATGACCGTGCCCCAGCGCACAAAGCAAGGTCCAAAAAGGCATGTGTGGAAGAACTGGCCCACACAGGGCCCTGACCTCAACCCCATCCAACAGCTTTGAGAGGAACTAAAACAGAGATTGTGAGCCAGGCGCACGTGTCCAACAAAAGTGTGTGACCTGAATGGATGAATGGATACAAATCTTGTAGAAAGCCTTCCCAGAAGAATGACAGCTGCTGCTGCTGCAAAGGGGGGGCCCAACTCCATACCAGCGTTTATGGATTTTTGAATGAAATGTGTTTGTGGCGCAATACTTTTGTCCATTTAGTGTACACTTTAGTCTTTAAACCGACAGAAGTAACACAAACATCCTCTGTTTTAAGCTAACTTTCACAAAGTGAAGGAGGAACCGCAACACAGAGAGCCAATCAAATTTGATGGCAGGGGCAGGGGCGGTGCCAACCAACAATAAAACTCCAAAAGGCATCTATCAGCTGAAGAGGCAGACCCCAGCACTATCAGACTGTTTCAAATCACAGTCAGTTTCCCCATGGACACGTCTGCTACAGTCTTTATATGGAGAACCATCTACCACCAATGCAGTCACTCAACAGCTGCAGCCCTGTGCAGTAACTCCACTTTATTTTACTGCCAGCTATGGTATCATCTACACCGTGCAGAGTCAACATTCAAAACAGCTACTCTCCACGCACCGTGGTGAGGACTATGATTTTGCATGTCAAACCACCTTGACAAGCTTCAGATCCACAATCACTGGTGTGCAGCGTCACTCCCACCCCACTGCAGGCTTTGTTTACCCACGCTGACAGAGCGTGCAGGAGGCATTTTTTCCATCCAAGAATATCTATCCTCCGAGCGTTTTCATACGGGAACTGGCAGCCGCCTGACGTGGATTCTGGGTCCTGTAAAGCCTTGTGATGTTTTTAATAACTGCTGGATCGTCGTGATATTTTTGGCTTGATGCACATATTAACTATTCAGTGCGAGAGACAGAGAAACAGAAGCTTTCTCGTGAGCAGTCTAGCATTTGTGATGTGTTACAGATACCCACGGGCCATTAAATGCAACACAACTGAGAAAACGACAGAAAAAAGGTCTAAAATCACCCGGTGTCATGTCCAGTCGCACCTTCCTACGGCTGTAGTGAACGGCTTTCTGCGCCAAATCAGCGGGTCCCCTGACGACGCCCCGTAACCACAGCTCAGCGACATTTAACACGAACCCGGCAACCCACAGTCGCACAGCGTGAGGTTCAGGCAAACCGCGTTAATATTCAACCTGAAAGGTTTGCACAGACGCTGAGAGCAACTCATGATGGTTACAAAAGCCGCATTTATTCAACAGAAACACTCAAGACCTGTAAGAAGATGCCTTTAATGCTCAAAAGACTGGTAACTGTAAGGGCAGCAGCTCCTCTGACCTGTTTGGGAAGACTAAAAGCCACTGAGAAAATCTGTTTATGAGGGAGAATACCATAATATACTGTAGAAAAGAGCCAGTTATCTGCTTTATAATATCCAAATCAGGAAACAACCACCAGCCAGTCGTGTTGCTGAACTGTCAGGAAGTACAGCAGACATTTACAGCAGCTTCATCCGTGCACTGGCAGTTAAAGATTTTACATAAAACACAGATGTAGCTTCTGAGCCTGAAAAACAGTGAAACAAATGTGGAAGTGCCTTAAACCTGCATTCTTTTAATGGCCAGCA
>VUQH01021568.1:31005-43560 GCA_015106775.1 Etroplus canarensis | reverse complement strand
ACTCGTCTCCACCCACTCCACCCTGCCTGCACTCTCTTCTTCACCTCTCTTGTGCTCTGTCCGTTGCTTTGGATGGTTGATCCCAGGTATTTAAACTCATCCACCATCACTACCTCTACTCCTTGCATCTTCACCATTCCACCTTCCTCATTCTCATTCCCACACATGTACTCTGTCTTGCTTCAACTGACTTTCATTCCTCTTCTCTCCAGTGCATACCTCCACCTCTCCAGGCTCTCTTCCACCTGCTCACTACGCTTGCTTCCAAAGTAAATTGGCACAAGTGATGCATTTAAAATGCATCAGTGGAAGTTGCACTCCCTCGTCCTCGGTCTTATTATGCAATTTGGTGTAACACTGAAGATAAAGGTGGGGTTGATAGATAAAAATAATTTGGGCCACAAAATTTGGAAGAATAAGTCCAAATGGAGATTGTTTTTAAAAACTGCACATCACAGGTCTGTTGTGGAAACCTTAACACTAACGAGCCATATGTCGACTTTGTTTAAAAACAGTGACAACAAAATGTGGCATTTCATCTATCTGAAAAGCAGAACAAGCAGCTCCCTGTTAATAGACTTTATAGCCCTGTGCCAAATGTTTATTTTTGTTAGCAAAACCTAAGCGAATATCATCTTATTTCTTTGGCAGTGTTGTTTTATTTTATTCATGCTTTCTTTCTTTTTATAGGTTATTAAAATTTGCTTAATTCTATAATCTCCTGACAGAAGAAACTCTTAAAAGGTCAACTCTCTCTCTCACAAAGCTAATGTGTTAGCAAGCTACTGTAGTTACCTAAAGCACGTGCATACAGTTGTAAGCTTTTTACCCTGTTGGTTTTGCATGCTGTCACAGAATTTAGGCATTTTTCTTTTTGGCTGCCAACAGAATTGACAGGAGCAATACAAAATCAACCTAGGGCAATGAACTGTTTTCACTTAGAACTGCCTCTGTCTCTGTTAAACTTAATTGAGTGGATGACCTTGAAGTTAAAATCTCTAGGTTTTCTAGCTATGAAGCAGAAAACAGTGGAACTTCATTGGGGTAACATCCTTTATAGTTTCTCCTCACTGTGGCCAGTTTGACCTTCAGGAAAACATTTATTGGGCAGCTTTTAGCTCTGACCTTCTAGTGGGAGTGAAAGTTCAAGGCAACATTTGTTTCTGTTTAGACAGAAGAGAAAGAGTAAGGAAGATAATGCAAATGTAAATGGTTTCTTTACCTGGTGACCCGCGGTTTTTCTTGCCAACTGTCCGTCAGCCGGAGAGAATGAGATGAAAAGAAGTTAGAGAAAAGGCGAGATAGCAAGTAGAAAAAGTGGAAGACATATAATTTAGATTTCAGGTACTTCCTCAGTGTACAGCAAAAAGGCACATTCACCAAATACACATTAAAAGAAGCAAAAGAAAATTCAAGCTTTCACAAATCAGCGAAGTCTCAGACATTTGGAGGCACACTGGATAAGAAGGTTCAAAATGAAAGAGGAAAAAAACACATCAAGGGGGGAAAACACATACAGACAAAAGGTAAGAAACAGAGGAATGGATGACGAGAAGAAACAGACAGAAAGAAAGAGAAGCCTATGTTATCATGGAGTCCAGAGGAAGACAAGCTGTTCACAGCCCATCCATCAACTGCCAGCTACCAAATTTTGTGTCTCTCATTCACTCTTTTCTTCTCCCCCTCTATCTTTCGCCTTCTGCCTTTCTCCCTCTATTTGTCATAAGTCTGGAAGTAGCAAGACTGTAAGCTGCGAGAAAATGATGGAATTGACATTCTACTGGCAGAAAATCTACATTCACTATTCATCTATCAATACACTACCCCTTCACGCTTCTATTCAACCATTCAGACACTCACTCAACTTTACAATACCAGGAGTGTGGTTTTGTGTGTGTGTGTGTGTGTGTATGTGTGCTTCAATCTATGTGAGTGTGCTGTGAAAAATGTATGTCAGAAGCTTAATTTAGATTCTGACGCAGAGTTCACTCAGCCTATGCAATGCATGCACACACACACACAGTGTATAGCACAAGTGACGAAGAGTGAGCAAGCAGCTCATGAGGGGAAAAAAGCAGCTATAAAACAAACTGAGGGGAAAACTTTAGATGAATAAACAGTTCAAAAGTTTTCAGCTATTCTTCTGGGAATACAGATAAATCTTTGGTAGACTGTGGCTGGGTATTAGACCTCCAACCTTGTTGGCACAGATTGAAATGTGTCCACAGGACTAAAGATCAAAAATGGTAAAATAATAAATGCTGGCGCTGACTTTCTGGTCAGCTTCAGAATCTTATTTAAAGCACAGTTTTACCAGTTTTAGGATGTATTTTATTGGCACATTATCTTTCAAGACTGATGCTTATGTTTAGTGTTGGGGCAAGCAGCCATGAAAAACTGATCGGTACCGAGGACTGGTATTAAATTGGTACCAACTCTAGTGTCGGTGAATGACAAACTGTGCTGCCATTGGAAATTATGTAATGTTAATTCATTTCAGAAAAGCGGTTAACTTCCTCAGCATCCTCTAATAATAAAGCTTCTAGTATCAAGTGATCACTTGCTGCATGATTACATTCTACGCTCACTGGTCAGGGTTCCGAAGTGTGGGTGTGCTTTACTTCATTTGAGGCTAATACAGCAAAATGCAATATGCTGGATGCAATGGATAGTGGCCTGTAAGCGAGGCAACAACAGCAACCTCAGGAAACATTAACAAATACGATACGCTATAAATCTGAAGCTGTGCAACATGTCTGACTGTGTTAGCAAAGCATCTGCTCTACCGGGTGTTTTCAGTGCCTCTTGGCTCGGATGCTGATGGCATCTGCTAAATTACAAATGCCTCAACCACAAGAGAATCAAACACTCAGTCAATAAAAATACACTCACTGGCCACTTTGTTTAGTAGTACCAGGTTTGAGCCCATTTGACCTCAGACCTGCCTTAAAGGCACGCATAGATTCAACAAGGTCATGGAACCATTCATCAGAGATTTTCCTTCACATTGACATCATACAGCTGCACAGCCATGATGCAGCTCTACCCTTCCACTACATCCCAAAGGTGCTCCACAGTCACCAGATTGAGGTCTGGTGACAGTGGAGGCCATTTGAAGAAAGTGAACTCATTGTCAAGTTCAAGAAAATAGTGTGGGATAATCTGAGCTTTGTGACATGGCATATTATCCTGCCCTGTCACACCATGACAATTTAACAAGCGTATGTCAACGCATCCAAATTCCTCTAAAACGCTGGCAAACGGAGAACAATGATGTTAAATAGATGTATGTATAATGCACTGTTAACATATATAGAATGTAATACCCATGAATGCTAGTGTATTGCCGACATTCACAACTTTAAGCTCATTCATACCACTTCCCTTAAATGCAATTATTTGACAGCTGTGTGTTAGAAACACGTTCAGTACGACTGGAACACATCAAATACATCTACAAATGTCAATATCTGTAGGAGATAAGTTTGATATATGTTACACATATGTTAAAAACATGTTACTCATACATTTTGGGTATGCTAGACATTATCTCCACATATTTCGACATATAAGTAACGTGAGTCACCGTATGCATAAAGTACCTGCAACACATCTACGAGCCAGATTTTGTGCATGCTCAAATTTTCAAGCAACCTTGCCGTACTACCACGTATACCAGCGTACTTCAGCATGCTCTTACAAAACTTACAACGTACAAGACTTGCCTAGAACTTACTCTAGGTACGCAAGCGTATTTGCTGATTTTTTCCTAGGGACAGAGGCTTTACACTGTGGTCATAGGGGATGAAAATTGGCAGCAACAACACTCAGGTAGGCTGCAATTTTATTAATTTCTTTTTTAATGATGCCACCACCTGACTGAACCATGAATACATGGTAGGATGGCTCCATGCTTTCAAGTTGTTTACACATTATTCTAACTCTACAATCCGAATTTCACAGCAGAAATCAACTCAGACTCATCAGACCACGCAAATGCTTTTCCAATCTTCTATTTTCTAATTCTGATGAACTTGTGTGAATTGTAACCTCAGTTCCCTGTCTTTTGATCCTGAAGCCCATTTGCTTCAAGGTTTGATGTGCTGTGACTTCAGAGATGCTCTTCTGCATACCCTGGTTGTAACAAGTAGTTATTTGAGTTACTGTTGCCTTCCTCTCAGCTCACAGCAGTCTGGCCATCCTCTTCCCACCTCTGGCATCAACAAGGCATTTTTGTCCAGAGAACTGCTGCTCACTGGATATTCACCCCTTTTTTTGGAACATTTTCTGTAAACCCTAGAAATGGCTGTGTAGGGAAATCCCTGTATATCAGCAGTTTCTGAAATGCTCAGAGCAGCTAGTCTGGCACGAACAACCATCCAAAGTTCAAAATAACTGAAATCACTCTTTTTCCTCATTCATCTTGGTTTGACCTTCAGCAAGTTGTCTTGACCATGCCTAAAACCAAAGAGTTGATCAGGTATACCTAATGAAGTGAGCAGTGAGTGTATATTTACCACCATCCATCTATCCATGCATACATTTTCTTCCATTTTACATTCAAAGGATATCAGTCAAACACACAAACCAAACAACTTCTCAATCTCTAGATGAAGGAAGATGAGAAAGAAAAAAAAAACAGTGTCCAAATAGATGTTCACAAACTGTTAAATGTATACAGGAGCAAGAATACAAATAAAATGTTTTTACAATAATCAGCCAAATAAACCTTATTTTTTTTCCAACAAACAGGCTGACAACAAGAAAAAAATTATGTTGACAGCTGTTGCCTCTTCTTTCTGTCACACACACACACACACACACACTGGACACCAAAAAGATGCCACCACACTGGAAACAACCCAGGCACGTGACAATAAAGTTGCTTTTTTTCTATAATAGTTTTTTGTGCAACAGCCACTGCTACTGTACTTTTGCTGTGCAATCTAAGCCTTTGTAAAAGCCACTAAGGTTCTTTTAGCACACCACCTGTTCAACAGGTTTAACTATGTAGAAAAAAAAGACTGTTTCACCTGCTCCCATCCACTTCCAGTATAATTGTGCTTATTAGGTGATGTGAATTAAGAATGAGCTAAAACTAAACCAAAGCACATATTTTCAAATCTGGAAGTTCAGATCTTTACTAACTTAAGTACAGACGGTGACAGCAGTCACCTCTCCCTAGTAGGACACCTGCAGAAAGGGGCACGTCTAAATTAATGAAGGCTCTGTGCCTAAATAGAGTAGAGTCTTCATTAATGTGATTCGTACCACCTGTGTTTAACTACTATTCAATGTCAAAATGTCTGCTGTGAAATTAGTTTTTCCTCTGTAAAATGTAATACGGTTTAACAGAACTACAAACTGCATAGTCCATAACAGTTTCATCCAAAGCTCATTAAGATACAGTAGAGCAAGGCCATTTTAGGGTAAGCTTTAGTTAGGTAGAACAGAATATATGTAATTTTTTCCAGGTGCTGAATTTTGTCTTGAGATTTGTAATAAAACTTGGGTATTACATTAGCAATCATATTAAAAAGAAAAGCACAAAATCTTTAGGACTATTACTAACACCCAAACTAGTTTTTAAAGTAGATAGAAGTTCATGCTGTCAAAAAGCAGCATTGCTAAAGCTATTATTCTGGAGAGTTTAAAAAGATGATGGCGCACAAAGACACATGCACACAAAACAATCACACACACAAACACAAACGGGAACATGCATGATTTGGTCTGGGGGCACACATTTCTGCATGTATTTAAATGATGTATCATTCTGAGTAATCTTCAGTTTCCAACAGGAACAGAGAAACAATGAAGACATCAGGGACAACAGAGGGAGAGGAAGACCAAGTGTGTGTGTGTGTGTGTGTGTGTGTGTGTGTGTGTTCACAACACAACAAAGCATCTGACGTTCACACAGCTGGATCCACTGAACAACTTTTTTTTCTTACCTCTTACTTTAAGAACCCTTTGAACTGCCTTGGATCATTTATTGTCTTAATCAATGAGCATTTCATGGCAGAAATAACTACAGTAGCACAGGTGTCTCTTGTCCTGTCCTGCTTTTATATCAAACAGGCTATCTCTCCATATCATGGTTGATATTAATGCGATTAAAATACAATCTGAGGTGATGTGAAAATATTAGTGTGTCCC
Organism: Etroplus canarensis; assembly: GCA_015106775.1. Classification (NCBI taxonomy): domain Eukaryota; kingdom Metazoa; phylum Chordata; class Actinopteri; order Cichliformes; family Cichlidae; genus Etroplus; species Etroplus canarensis. Next base: position 37,401 of record VUQH01021568.1, on the reverse strand, counting down.
TAAGTGAGTCTCAACCTTGGGCAGGATTTGTATTCATAAATTCACTGTTGTGTATTCAGCTGCCTGAAGGACCTAGAAAAAAAGCAGGTCACCATGTCCTCTGTGAGTGCTTGCAGTTGTGTGTGTGTGTTTGTGTGTGTGTGTACGCACGCAATGGGGTGTCCACGTTATGTGTTTGTGTGCAAAAGGGAATAATTACAATACAACAACCCTGTGCGCCGTCCATGATATTTGTTGTTGCTGTGTGTGTAATGTCTCACTGTGTTAGCCTCCCAGCTGACCTGTGTACTGGTACTGACCCTTCAGTTCCAGGCTCTGGTTCACCCATTTGCTGCAACACCCCAAAATCCACCATGACTCACCCCAACCTTCCACATCCCTTTAACACATAAACAGCCCCACTGGGCCTTTCTTCTTTCCCCCCATCTACATACAACAAGACAACCCTTGCCCCTTGGTGACAATCTATTCCCCGGCTCAGCCTGGCTTTGTTCTCCCTATCCCCCCACATCTACATCCACTGTCACATCTCCCCAAGCAAAAGAACACTTTTTTTAGCAACACGTTTGGGTCTTTGCTTCCCCTCCCCTGGCTGCTTAAAAACCCAAAGTTCAACCTCAAAAACCCTTACCATTCCAATTTACCCTGTCAATCTCACTCCCTCTTCTCTGTGTTCCTTTTTCCTGCTCTGAAACACACACAACATGCGCTAATACACATACATGCACAGACACAAACACACACCTATTTGAAATTCACATCAGCAGCGATACAAATGCAACGCTCCAATTTCCAATACTGATAAATTTACAGAGAGAAACACAAGGACTCATGAATCCACCTAAACACAGACACAGACACAGACACACACACACACACACACACACACACACACAAACGCATGTAAAATAATAAGCTGGCTGAAGTGTTGACCTCAGAGCAATTCCTGATAGACCCAGATGTTAAAATTTCACATTCTGTATGCTTCCTATTCTTATGCCCACTTGTGAGTCCCACTTTGTAAATCTGACAAGAATTGTGGAGACCTATTATTTATACACAGTGTATAAACAGCTATGAGCAGGTTTACATAATAAAGTTTGGTTTTCATGCAACCCTAAACTCTTGCTCTCTCTATTTGGCCCAGATCCTGTCACTGGCACTGATTCTCCTTCTCTCTATAAATGTGGACTTTGGGAAGGTTACATCTTCCTGCTGTCTGCTTGTCTGTACCAAACACTAGCACCAGTTGACCTTTCCAATTTACCATGTCAATCATACCCACACTCTCGCATAAACACACAGGCAGTATGTACGACCCAGTCTCCAATACACAGGTTAAAGCTGGTGCCAATCATCCTTGCATGGAATCCCAAATGTCACCAGGTTTTAACATTCTCTTGACTGATCGTCTGAGAAGAACAAGGGTGCACTTATTTCTGCTTTTCTCTTCATTTAAAAAAAAAAAAACTCCCTCCATACAAACATTTTTTCCCATAATGACATTAATTTGCACCCCCACTCCCCCCACACCCATTCCATAACACTTTGTAGGTTTATTCGTGCCCAAACAGATGCCTGTGCTCAAATGTGCACTTGAGATGAAAAGCCACCAATCCCTTGTCAAACGTTAAACACCTCAGAAAGCAAAGAAATGAATAAAAAAGTGCCAATGAAACAGATAAACAAACACTCAACCAAAAAAAAGATAACAAAAACATACGGCACGAAACAAAACATGTAGCATGTCAGGAGAAAGGGAGATAGATGTAGCTTCATAATGTGAACTTAATGATGGTATAACAAACAGATTCATAGAGGAGTGCTGCGTCTGCAAGCTTTCCCCTCTGACAGGGGAAAAAGAATAAAACAGGGAGCCTCTGATCCAGCAAGAGAAAATAAAGAATATTAAAAGACAAGTGAGGGCATGAAAGGTAAATTTTTAGATAGGGAAAAGTTGAAGTGAAAAGTTGTTGCTCACAGAGGCTGTAATATGGCCCAGCTTTGTGCTCTCCTGTACTGTGCCAACCACCCCAGGGTGAAAACCAGATGGAGAAGGGATCACAAGAGAGAACCAAGAAATGTGTTGTTACTGAATCACGTTGTTTCCCCTTCTTTCTCTTCTTCATTCAGAATGCTGCAGGGTAACACACTATCTCACACTCCTTCTTCATTGTCACCCCTTCTTTGTCTTTATCCACCTCTCTGCTATTGCTTTTCTGTCACACAGAGTTGAAGAACTGTGTCTAAGAGGCCCTCAGCATAAGTAAATAAGGTTCATATATAAGAGGATACTGAATTTTAAGTGCCTTCTTTAAAAACAAGTGGTATTCCAGCTGAAAATCCGCTAGCCCCTGTGTAGTTTCTGCTTTTGATACAGTCCATTCACTTACAGCAAGTCATTGAGTGAAGGGACAAGGCCTTGAGGAAAAAGGACAGATCAGTGGAGGGAAACATGTGCTGGCATTTCCTTGAGTACTTCCTTAAAGCTACAACACTCGCTCGCAAACTCACAGCAGAATGAAAATATGGGTCATATAGTCTTCTTTATTTTAGACTAGCCCAAAGGTCCCAAACTCAAAAAATGAAATCCTTAGTTGTTAATCAAACAGCGGTATCTACACAGAGTTAGGTCCATAAGTTTTGAGACAGTGTCACAATTTCTGTGATTTTTTTTTTCCTCTTTAAAAAAACACAATGACTGTTCCATCAAATAATGAAGATATGATCAAAGTGCAGACTTTCAGTTTTAATTCAAAGGTCTGTTCAATCATTATTTCACAACAAGTTAAGCAGATAAAAGATCTGGAGTTGATTCCAAGTGTTGACCTTACATTTGGTAATGGGAGCTCTGAATATGAGGTTCAAACAGATGCTGATGCAAGTGAAAGAGGTCATCATTAGGCTGAAACAACAAACTAGGCTGATCAGCGAGACTTTAGGAGTGGCCAAAACATCAAATCAAATCAAAACAAATCAAGTTTTATTGTCATATGCACACATTTCCCTGTGCAGTGATATTCTTACTTTGCTGTCCACAATGAATGCCAAATAATATCAAATCTATATATAAAAGTAATAATATACAATAAAACAATTTTAAAAGGGCAGCACGTGACAGATACCATAGAAATAGAAACATTAACTATGTACATATTTGTGCAAAAACCAGCAAGTGTGCAATTATGCATGGCGACTGAAAATGTAAACAATCAGGTGTAGTGACATGAGGTAGTCTGTGATTATAAACTGCATTTCATGCTTCTGTACCTCCGGCCCAAGGGTAGAAGTATGAACAGTCCTTGCAAGGGGTGGGTAAGGTCTTTGATGATGGACACAGCTCTCCTGTGGACTTTGTGGTAGAATATACTCTGCAGAGCGGGCAGTGGAGACCTGATGATCTTCTCGGTAATCGCTACCACTCTCTGCAAACATGTGCGGTCCATAGCAGTAGTGTTGATGTACCATACAGTAATGCAGCTGATCAAGATGCTCTCAACAATACAGAGCATTCTGGAACATTCTTAATTTACTGGCAAGGTCAGCAACACAAAGAAGGAGAACTCTTTACTTCAGAAACACCCCTAGCCAAGTCAAGAACACTCTCCAGGAGGTAGGTGTATCATTGTCAAAGTCAATGACGAGCTGCCCTCATGAATATAAACACCGAGGGTTTACAGCAAGGTACAAACCACTGGTTGCACTCAAGAACAGGAAGGCCAGATTTGATTTTGCCTGAAAACGTCTAAAAAAGCCAGAACAGTTCTAGACAAAAAAAATCTTTGGACAGATGAAACTAAGATGAACCTGCACTGGAATGATGGAAAGAGAATAGTCTGGAGAAGGAAAGAAACAACTCACAATTTGAAGAACACCGCATCATCTGTGAAACATGGTGGAGGCAATGTCATGGCATAAGCATGTATGGCTGCAAATGAAACCAGGTTATTAGTGTTTCTTGATTATGTGGCTGCTGATCTATGTATAGCAGGGTGAATTCTGATGTGTACAGTGCATATACTCTCTGATCTGATTCGGTCAAATGCTCAAAACTGATTGGATGACCCTTCAGAATGCAAATGGATAATTACCCAAAGCATGCGGCAAAATCAAACCAAGAGTTTGAAGGCAAACCTGAAGGCAGTAAGACCCAAAACCAGGCAGCAACTGAAGGAAGATGCAGAACAGCCTGGCAGAGCATGTCAAGGGAGGAAACAGTTTTTTTGTGACATCCATGGGTTCTAGACTTGAGGCAGTCATTGACTGCAAAGGAAAAAACAGTCCTAATATTTAAAAATGTGCTAGTTTATTTAATTACTTTTCAGTCTCTGAGAATGGGGGACTGTATAAAAAAATGGCAACAATTTCTAAACAGTTAATGCAATTCTCTTGCCAAACTCCTTGAATTAAAGCTGAAACTCTGCACTTCATTCATATCTTGACTGTTTGATTTAGCAATCAGGCCAAACACTGTTTATTCCTCTCAGATTTTTTTAATTGAACATTTTAGTGCTATTTTTCACCAGGCATCCAGTGCAATGTTTGACATGCCTAAAATTAATAGGATACAGCTTAATACACAACACACCTTCATTAGTCCCATTTTACATAAAGTGTCTTTATTAAGTCTAGAGACCTCTCTAATCTAAATAATCTTTTAAGGCATGGTACCTTCATTCAGTTCACATAGTTTCCACACAGTGGGTAATATTGTTTCATCCAATTTATTTCAAAGACAAGAATCACATAACCACAATCCCATTAGATAACAGAATTCACATGGCACCACAGGTACATACAAATTAATCTCAACAAACAGATATCTGAAAATTAATATGCAGAAATATCAAAAAAGAGATGAGGTTTTTGGTACTTTCTGGGGCTGTTTTCACAGATATATTAGACTGGTCTGTAGGGTTTACCTGTCCTAATTTCGCTCACAGATTACTCTGATGCAGTTAGTCTTTATTTCTGTGCAACAATCGAACTAATTTAAGCCAATAAAATTAGACACCTTGCCCCTAGGCTGGATGAAGGGGCATCCCCACTGGAAGTGACAAGCAACCATGTGGTCACTAGAGACCATAGAAAGTCAATGACATTCAGCAACTTCAAGAGACAATGGTCTATATAACCACTGACAACACGAAGTGGGTAAGCTTTTCTCAACTTTGAGGCAAACAGCTGATGTAACTATAAATGAGAGGCAACGATGCCATCAGCTACAAAGTGAGGCACAGTGAGTACATTGCTTTACATGTAAATGGAGGTTAAGACTTATGTTGTCATTTAACAATCAGAGACACCCGTCTTAGTCGATGGCACACAATGACAAAAAAGAGGAAAGAAATGGCTCATCATTTCTGGTTTGCTAAGATTGTAAAGCAGAGAAAATGAGAAAGTAAAGAGTTTTTTGGTCTGGATAAGATAAATGCAAATTGGCCTGTATGACTAAATCTGGCATATTTACAAGATGGTTTAAGTGCTCTGTTTATTAATGTGTGTTGTCCCTTAAAAAAAAAAAAACATCAGCAGTGAGGACACAGTCATTAGATTTTGTTTGCTCCAGGAAATGACTAAATCCTGACTGAAGAATAAACAGCAGTATTGAGACCTGCCACATTAAGAAGCCCCAGCATCCAAGTGCTGCTACAGGTTTGAACTGGGTTGAGATTTTGTGCAGCAGGAAGTTTCCCACAGTGATATAATATTGTCTAAAATACATTTTACAAGAAAAGTGTCCTTGCAACTGTCCAAAGAAAAAACATCTGCTAGGGCAAACACAGGTTAACAGTTGGATACTGTCTTTTCTTATTTAAAAAGTCTAAATTTACCCAGCCTTCACTGTGTATTAGTCCTGCTTAAAAAAGTCAATGACTAAACTGCTTTGTGCAACAAATGACTCTAGACATCTATCTGAAGTCTGACTATTAGCCATACAGTGTGCACAAGTCTTGAGCCACTCCTAATTTCTTTATAATATATTTTCTTCCAAACAGCCACACTTTCTTGTAATTTGATTTCTTTAGTTGAATCTACAAAAGGCATAAAATAGCATTTTTGCACCAACAAGGTGATTCCCAAAGAGATTTTATCCAAAAACTTGGCATATCGCTGCATGATGTGCAGTGTATCCTTAAAAATTTTGAGAAAACGGGACAAGTGGAGGACAGAGGAGTGGAAGGCCTAAAAACTATCTACAGCAGATCAACAGTATCTGAAAGCTATGTCCTTCAGAAATAGGAAAAAAAATCCATCTGGTAAAGGAATGACACAGGACCTGAGAGATGCATCTGGCCCTTCAGTTGACCCATCTACTGTTTGCAGAAGCCTGATCAGAAATAGTCTCAGTGGAAAGGTGACTGTCAAGAAATTCTTAAGGATGAGAAACAGGGA
>VUQH01021568.1:19810-30985 GCA_015106775.1 Etroplus canarensis | reverse complement strand
TTACAGCAGATGAACAGAATCTGAAAGTCATGTCATTTAGAAATAGGAAAAACCCAGCGAAGACCTGACAGAGGACCTGAGAGATGCATCTGGCCCTTCAGTTGACCCATCTACTGTTTGCAGAAGCCTGATCAGAAATAGTCTCAGTGGAAAGGTGACTGTCAAGAAATTCTTAAGGATGAGAAACAGGGAGAAAAGGCAGGTGTATGCCAAATTGCACAAGAACTGAGCTGAAAACCAGTGGCAACAGGTCTTATGGAGTGCTGAATCCAAATTTGATATTTTGAGTTTAAATCATCATTAATATGTACAGAGGAAGTAAAGCAAGAAATACAACAGTGAGTGTCTACAGCCATTTGCAAAGCACAGTGGAGGCTCAGTCATGGTTTGGGGCAGCCAACATCTAAAAAAGAGCTTTGGAATGTCCTTTAAGAAGCCTGGAGAAATTCCAAGAGAGTTTGCCTAAGAGTTCAGGCTGTGTTGAAGAATAAAGGTGGTTATATCAAATACTGACTTGTAAGCTTGCTAGAAATGTACTAACTTTGTTTTTGTCTAATTTAATGTATTTCCATTTGTTCGCTTGTTTCAGTAAATCATTGCACCTACTGTATTCCCCTTTCTTTCTAGCAAAATATAAAGAAATAAGGGTTAGGTCAAGACTTTTACACAGTACTGTCGTGACCTGTATGAAAGCAACATTAGGTTTAGTCTTCTTTTACACCAAGTTCGATTTACTAATAGCATTTGAGCTCAGACTGCAGATAAAGAGAGACTGCATTGACCACAGTTTTGAAACCCTCAGCCATTGTCTGAGAATAGCCCCTTAGTTTTTAAAATTTATTAGCCTTTGTAAACAGTGAGAGGAAGACAGAACAGAAAGTCTTGGTCCAGTTGTCTGTTATCCACGACCCAAATATCCTTTCTACACCAAAACCCCTGGAACACAGGGTGTTTTTCTCACATGCTTAAGTTAGCAGGCCAGCTGATTGGTTAACAGATTGCATTACAGACTGATCGGGGGCAATATATTGATAAGAGTCCCAAGAAGCTCAATGTATTGTAGTAATTATAGTTTTGTAGTAAGTAAATAGTTTTTTATAACGGCCATAATTCTCTCCCAAGTAATGTTAGCATCACAATTGAGATTACAGAAAGATAAAGAGTGTTACTACCAAGCATGTTTTGCATGATTGAATGGTACTGATGACAACTTGCTGAACGAAAGCTATGGCAGTTGCATCTACTGTATTTCAAATGAAAAAGTGAAAGTAACTGTGGGGAGTCATGGCATTTAGATGATATGAGAGTAAAATAAACAACATCAGTAATGTGTGTTCCAGCCATTAGTCTGTGAAATGCCAGAAAATACGACAAAATGTTGATTAATGTTTTCCAGACCCCAAGGTTACCATTAAAAACTTTTTTTTGGTCAGACCAATTCTCCAAAACCCCCAAACAGTCATTTTAAAGTGATTCACTCAGAAAAAGAGCAAATGCTCACATTTGAGAAGCAATTTTTTTCATACTAATTAAATGCTCAAGTACAGGAAACAGAAGTGATACGATAATTGTCACTGAGTGTCTCACCTGCAAATGTTGCCTGCTTTTCTAGGTGTCCTGTGTGTCTCATTCAGCTGTAACTCTTATGAAATTGCAAACGAAGACACATTAAACTGTTCTGCTTGTCAGTATCTTGCAGCAAAAAAAGAAAGCAGAGCTTATTTTTACAATCACATGGAATGACTCAGTGCCTGCACGTATCAGCACAGGATTGTATGCCTCTGTCGTTATGTCTCGGTGTATATATAAAACTATCCCTCAAAGCGGTAAGAACAGTTAGGGTCCGTGTCTGATTAATGGTTTAATTGATTAAGTGGCTCAGAGATTGATTGGTTGGGCCTAGCTACAACAGCTTCATTAGAACAGTGATAGATCAGTACGATCTGGCTGCAGCTGTTCCGCCTGGCTCTGGACAGCTCGGCCTGGTAATGGACATCATCTGTCTGTCTCTGCACCACAATATGTCCCCATGCACACACTGCTATCTGGGACTGTGTGTGTGTGTGGTACATGTAAATGCTGCACACATCTCTTTTCTTCAATCACTCCAAACAACCAGACAGGGGAGGAGGGAGTGGCAGGGAGGTAAGTCAGGATGAGGAGGAAGGAGGAGAAGGGCGGAAACTATTTTTGGATTAAAGGCCCTGTTGATCTATTCCTGTTTTCAGCATCCCCTCTCAATCTTCAACTTTTACACTGCCTCGCTTTCTTCCTGCCTATCCATCTGTATAGTCCTCAAAGCTTTACTAGTTTTGCACTTCCTCACTCTTCGCCTCTTTTTCTTTCTTTCTGTGGTACCCAATCCTTTTCCGTCCTCGTGTGTTCTCTGTTCGGCCTCATCTCACTTCTCTTTATCTCTCCTTCTTTCACTAATTCTTTGCGAGTACTTTTTGTGCAGAGAACAAGATAAAAAAACACTTTTAAGTCTACATTGGTAGAAAGCAGGCAAGAGGACAAACAGGCATGCATGCACGTGGCTCTGTGTGTGAATTAGTAAATCGATGTGAAACGTGGCCGTGCTTTAGCAAGGATTTAACAAATGGAAGACGCTGCTTAAAAAGCACCACCCACACAGTCGTTCAGACAGTGGTGTCAGTTGAACACATGGTATCTAATGAACAAATTAGATAAATGATGTGAATTTAGGTTTTTTTTACATGTGAATGTGTGTTTATTGATGTTACAATATAAAGCATTGCAGGGCTTGTCACTGGCAAAGCTATATAATCTCTTTATATCATTTAAGTGCAGCTTGAGAAAACCTTAAAAATGAAGCTAATTCCATCTTCTGATAATCACAGTGACATGGCTACCAGCTCTAAAAACTGGGTAATTTAATCTGTTTGGTCAATAGTTGTTTCCAAGGTGAAGAATGAACTGGCAAGTCATCAAAGCAAAGTATTTTTTTCAAAACTCTTAAAGACACTTGGTGGACGAAAGAAAATGCTGTAAATTCTGCCAAGAAGTTTATTTAATTTTAGTTTACACTTAGGTCCAAAAATTTTTAGACTTCTTGCTTCTGTATACCACCACAGTGGATTTTAAGATGTGACCGAAGTGCAGAGTTTAGCTTTAATTCAAGGGGTTTAACTAAAGTATGGTGACCATGTAAGAATTACAGCAATTTTTATACATGGTCCCAGAGGCTCAAAAGTACTTGAACAAACTAACACAATTTTAAATAAGGATTGTTTTCAATATTTCCATGAAATCCTTTGTATTCAGTGACTGTCTCAACTCTAGAACCCATGGACATCACCAAAAGCGGTGTTTCCATAGTTTACATGCTCTGCCAGGCCTCTTATTGCAGCTGCCTTCAGTTGCTGCTCCGTTGTGGGTTTCTCTGCCTTCAGGTTTGCCTTCATTCAGTGAAAAGCTGCTCTACTGACCTGAGATCAGATGATTGACTTGCCCATTGAATAATACCCCATTTTTTGCCTTGCAAAACTCTTGGTTTGATTTTGCTGCATCTTCTTCTTCTTCTTCTTTCAGCTGTTCCCGTTAGGGGTCACCACAGCGGATCATCTGCCTCCATCTCATCCTATCCCTTGCATCCTCTTCCCTCACACCAACCCTCTGCATGTCCTCAGCATGCTTTGGGTCATTATCCATTTGCATTCTGAAGGGCAATACAATCAGTTTTGTGAAAGATGTTTTTTTCTAGAACTGTTCTGGCTCTTTTAGATGTTTTCAGGCAAAATCCAATCTGGCCTTCCGGTTTTTGAGAGCAATCAGTGGTTTGTACCATGTTGTTAACATTTCTGAAGGCATCTTTTGATTGTACACTTTGACAGTGATGCACCTACCTCCTGGAGAGTATTCTTGACTTGGCTTTATGCTGCAAAGGGGTTTTTCTTAACCAAGGAAAGACTTCTGTAATCATCCACTTTAGTTGTCTTCCATGATCTTGTAACCCCGTTAGTGTTGCTGAGCTGGCCAGTGCATTCCTTCTGTTTAAAAACTCTCAAGATTGTTGATTTGGCCACCCCTAAAGTTTTTGCCATCTCTCAGATAGGTTTTTTTGTTGGCTTTTCCCTTTAATGATGTCTCCTTTATTTGCATCAACATTTGTTCGGCCCACATAGAGAGGTTTACTGAAAAGTTACCAAATGCAAATTCAACAGTTGGAATCAATTCCGAGTTTTTTATCTACTCAGTTTGTCAATAGGTCCCAATCTAGTCATAAAAGTACTTTTCAGTCAAAAATCCAACTACTTTTAAGCCCTTGAAAATGTATGGAAGACTGTTTGATTTAAAACCCACTGTGATGGTTTACAGAGGCAAAAGTACAAAAATTATGTAATTATCCAAAAACCTGTGGACCAACTGTAAACACACAACCCCACACATGAATTTCCATCCATAATAAGAATCCATATTAATCAAATATTTCAAAATGTGACATATTGACAGGGGAGACGATCCAAATGGCAAAGGTCAAAAAGTAATAATAAAAAAACAAAGAAGAATACTACTAGAGAACGACAGAAGAGAAAACCACTAGAAACACAGAGAAACAAATCTAAACAATGGACACGATATTGGAAACTGGGGAAATACAAGGAAATATCTAGAATGCCTGACAATGAAGAACAAAGACAGATCTGGCAAATGACAGAGGGACATGAGAGTATACATACAAGGGAGTTGTTCAATTATTTGAACAAAGGTGAAACACAGGTGGAAATTACAAGGGCAGGGCTCACATGTTAAAAAACAAGGAAGGAAAACTGGTAAAGTCAGGAGGTAAAAATGACAGGAATAACTAAATAAATAAGAAAATGACTGCAGCTCAAAACCATGACAACAAATACATCTTAAAGCATAGACGCTAAGAATCGAAACTAGATTAAAAAAGAAGAATATGTGATTGGTTGAAAGATACTTTAGAAGCAAGTCCAAAGTGTGAACTTAATGTAAAATAAGCTGTAAAATTTATCATTCAGTTTCTATGTCACCTATCTGATTGAAATGTGAAAGGTTTGTTGTCGTCATAATCCCACTGCAGTGCTGGAATTACAATAGGGAGCAACCAGCCTTACCTTTACCCATAGTATTTTGTTCTATGCTGTTAAATTCAAGGACTTTTCACACAATCTTATACTGAGAATTTCCTCTGTTATATACTAACAAAGAAACCATTTCTTTGTTCCTGGCAACACTGAGTAGGTACTTGAGAAATTACTAAGGAAATGCTTGTTTGACTTTATCCAAAGGAATTTGTTTTCTTTAAAATAACATTTGTTTATTTTTTGTTACTGTCAAATGATAGAGATAGATGTACAGTCATGTGAAAAAGAAGATACCCTCTTTTTAATTCTATGGTTTTACCTCTCAAGACAAAATACTCATCTGGTCCTTAGCAGGTCTCAATATTAGGTAAATAAAACCTCAGATGAACAACAATACACAACAGATTCCATCTTGTCATTAGTTATTGCACAAAAACTGAGCCAAAATGCAGAGGCAGTATGAAAAATTAAGTACACCCTTATTGCTTCCATAAGAATTAAGAGAGAAAGTAGCAGCCAGGTGCTGCTAATCAAATGCACTTATTTAACTGATCATCAGCCAGTGTGACCACCTTTCTAAAAGCAGAAGTTTTGGCAGTTTGCTGGTATGGAGTATTCAGGTGTGTGTTATCACAGTGCTAAGGAGGAACAAAATCAGTTATGATTTTAGAGAAGCAATTGTTGTTGCCTAACAATTTGGGAAGGTTTGTAAGGCCATTTCCACACAAGCTACATCTCAGACTCTACAGGCCTCAGTCAGCATGTTAAATGTTAAAGAGTATGACAATACAATCAGAAAAAGATTGAACATGTATGACTTGTTTGAAAGGGTTGCCAGGAGAAAGCCTCGAACATTGCTGAGGGGCTTAGATTTGCAAAGTTGGATCTGAGCAAACCATTTCTGGAACAGTGTCCTTTGGACAGATGAGCCCAAAGAGGAGATGTTTGGCTATAAAGTCCAGTGTCATGTTTGGAGAAAACCAAACACAGCATATCAGTACAAACACCTCATACAACTGTCAAGCATGGTGGTGGAGGGGTGACGATTTTGGCTGGTTTTGCAGCCACAGGAACGAAGCACCTTCCAGTCATTGAATCCACCATGAACTCCTGTGTACCAAGGTACTGTAGAGTCAAAAGTGAGGCCATCTCAGCAGGACAACACCTGAGATTGTATTTAAATAATGTTGTAAAATGTTAAGTACCAAATGATTTTTTAATTATGCTCCAAGATGTAAAACCTTAGAACTTAACCTTAGAGGAAAGAGGCTGAACTTTCCTTTTCACATAGCCCTACTGTATCTGCACTGTGTTTTTTTCTGGGTTTTTTTCCAAATAATCATTGTTGGGGCTTTGTTTTTTTCTTGGGGATTCAACATGTGAGAAGCCAACACCTCATTTTAAACAATCTACTTTATCAGCTAAGCCACAAGCAAAATTAATTAGTTTCTCAACTGAACTTCCATAAACTTTAAATGCCATGACAGAAAATCTTATCCATATTTGTCATACCTACACACAGACTCACACAAAACATAAGTCAAACAACCAATACAACACACTCACCTTTTTGCCCTTTTCCATCTACTGAACATATTTCCCTTCCTCAGCACCTCATCATCTCTCCTCCTATTTACCCATCCTTTATCTTTCTGCTCTTCCTTCAATCTAATCTTTCCTTTACTGCCTGCCCCATCATTCACCAGCTCTGTTTCCCCACTTAATGTCTCTTTTTCTCTTCCACATCTATTCCCTCAAATTAACATCTGCTGACTGGCAAGCAACTCCAATAACCTTTTACACCCAGCAAGAAGCACTGACACACAGAGACAATCAGCGTGTTTGGATTCACAGTAATATTTCATTTATATTCGAAATCCTGTGAAAACAGTTTATGAAAACCCTGAATATAGCCAGTATGTGCTGATACAAGCTGGCATGTGAACAGCATATCCTGCTGGGTCGCTCAGTTTGGAGCCATTGAGCCTCACGCTTTTTCACGCAGTGATGAGTATCAAAAAAGAGAGCACAACTACAGAACACTGTGGGAAAACTTTAAAATGTCTGTCTGCATCTATGCAAATTCAACATGAGGCCTTAACTTGAATAAACCTTTTATTATAAAAATAAATGCTGATGAACAGATATTGACTGACAGCATCACAACCTGTGCTTTGCACACAGGGGTACATGAATCTCACAGCTACAGTCCAATACTGACTCAAATAGCTGGATCTTGTGTATTTGTAAATGGACTGATTTATGGACCAGTTCTGGTCTTCTATATTAACATCTACATACTGTACACACACACTCACCGGCCACTTTATTACTTCAACTGCTCGTTAATGCAAATATCTAATCAGCCAAACCATGGCAGCAACTAAGTGCATTTAGGCATGTAGACACACTTACGATGATCTGCTCAAACTGATCATCAGAATGGGGAAAAAAGGTATGGTTGTCGGTGCCAGACGGGCTGGTCTGAGTATTTCAGAAACTGCTTACTATATCTACTAGGATTTTCCAACACAAAGCTTTCTATGGCTCGATTTCACTAGAAAATATTTCAATGGATATTTTCTCTTTTTCAGGGAATGGTTTGTAAAAGAGAAGATATCTAGTGAGCGGCAGTTCTCTGGGAGAAAATGCCTTGTTGGTGCCAGAGGTCAGAGGAGAATGGCCAGACTACTTTAAGCTGATAGGAAGGCAAAGGTAACTCAATTCACCACTCATTACAAGGTTTGCAGAAGAGCATGTCTGAACACACAACACATCGATCATTGAAGCAGATGGGCTACAGCAGCAGAAGACCACACCAAGTGCGGTTCCTGTCAGCTAAGAACTGGAAACTTTGGATACAATTAGCACGGGCTCCCCAAAACTGGACAATAGACAGGTAAAATGTTGCCTGGTCTGAGCCTCGATTTCTGCTGCAACATTCAGATCGTAAGGTCAGAATTTTGTGTAAACAACATGAAAACATGGATCCATCCTGCCTCTATTGGATCTAATAGTCCAACAGAGCCCCTTTGGGATGCAGTGGAGTGGGTGATTAGCATCATGGATGTGCAGTCAAAAAGTCTGTAACCACTGTGTGAGGCTATCATGTCAATAAAGACCAAAATGTCCATGAGGAATGATTCCAGCACTGTGCTGAATCTACGCTACAAAGAACCAAGTTCTGAAGGCAAAAGGGGATTCAACCTGCTACTAGCTATACCTAATAAAATGGCTGTGCGTGTATTACATCGTGTTTCGGCAGACCCTTACATTTCACTAAATAAAAGCTCACGTGGCACAGAGAGGGTGAAAAACAAAGCACCAGCAGTTCGGAAATAGTCCACACTTGCTATGTCAACAAGTTGTGCTTGCTTGTTTACCCTAGTGTGTGATCTAATTGTGATTTAACAACAAATATGGTGACATCCACTGTTCTTTCCCCAGTTGGCTGCTTTCTCTCCCCTCTCACTGTCTGCTTTTTTCATGAGTTTTGTTAGTGTTCGCACAATTCGTAGCTTTTTATTGCACTTAACAGTAACAATGTGTCATCAACTTGAGTCGTGTTATTAATAATGCCTATTCTCTGCTCTGATCCAGGAGTGGAGAAGGGCACGCAGTGAAACAGAGAGCAGAAGGCAGGAGAGAAACTGTAAATCACGGCATGAGTTTTCACACTTCTATATCAGATTTTTTTTCATGTTGCTTCATAAAATTAGGAATGTAATGTTTAGTTTAAGTGTGTTATCTTACAGGTAAAATAAGTATTTCCAGTCTTTTTCTCGCAGTAATGATATTTAATTGATCGCAGGTACTTGAAATCAGCACATAACTAAAACCAAGGTGTCTGTATTGTCATCTGGATTGAGAAAGTCAGCACACTTAATGGTGTATTTAATTTTCTTAAGGGAGTTAAGATGGTATACCCATGCAGTATTTGTCTAGTTAGACAAACTCAGTGGTACCTCCACTACATTTACCCACTTTCTCCAAAATAACAATTCCTCCTTTTCTCACTTTGCTTGTTCTATGAAAAGCTACTGCACTTGTTTTTCACTTTAACAAAGAAATGTGTTCCCTCTGCCTCATTCTCACTCCAAGACAAACTTAATGCACACACACTAAGCCAAAGTGAGCCACTGTCACAATAACCACCTTAAAACATAAATCATCTTATTACTACAACCTTTTTACAACCAATTGTCCCCAATAAAATCAAGAGCTATGTGCTAAGAGCTAATGTTAGCAGAGAATAAAACATTCTCAGAATCCCTCATTTATTTTTACATGATTATGTCAACATCTTAATCACTTAAAGGTCCTCTTAATGCATGTTAGAAGATATATAAAAATACTATTTTAGAAGAGGATTGTTGTTGCTTTTAGACTTCTCTGGCTCAAGCACTGGCTTCTTATAGATGAACAGAACTACAGTAAATCTAACTGCTGCCTTGCAGTAAACAGTGCAGATAGAAACCTGGATCAGACTTAAACTTTGACTGGTTATACTTCTTCCTGCTTTTTGGGCCTCTTTACTTCCCGAGTAACTGCTTGTTCATTGATTCTTAAAAGCTTGTTAATCCGATGTCTGTGACCTTTTGTTTCCTTAGCCACTGGACACCTCTCTCGCTACCCACTTTTGTTGCCTTCTTTTGCATCCATTGACTATTTTATTAGGAAATGGATTTAAGGACCATATGAGTGGGTGTGCATCTGGAAAATGCTCTGTCAAAGCTGTGTACACGGGCATCCATTCTAATCATGCCATCATGCTGTAAAACAAGCTTGCAATTAAATCCACAACTAGGTGGAACAAGTAGAGCACAGTTGTTTGTTGTACTGACACAGTCTATGACTCAGTTTCCTGTCCATCCTTCCATCACTCCATCTCTCTGTCTGTACACTGGGGTTTTAATTATAGAAGCACCGAGGAGCCTCATTACACAGAGAGAGAAAGAGAAAAGGGACTGAGAGACAGAAATAAGAGGGACAACAGAGGAAACAGTGAGATGAGATAGGGATCAAGAGAGAGAAATCAGATCCTGTTGCAACTGAAATATTTTAACTAATAATTCTAGACACAAACAGTTGTAGAAGGAATTAATCAAAGAGACGATTCATTAGCCAAACCTCTTTATCAAAACCACTGAGTATTATTGCCTATTTGTATCATTATGCATGTGTGTTGCATATCTGTAGATCTCAAATTACCACACTCTCAATACAAAGGAGACAACTGTAGGCTTAATAGGTCTTCACACAAGGTCAGACATTTCAAATTAACCTGGCAGGATCTGGTAATAAATATATATGAGTGTTAGAAGAACACTATGCACAGCATATTGGTACCCTTACCTAAAGGGCCATATGCTAACAAATACATTAATGATTCTATAAAGTGACCTTCAGGATGACTCTCCACTAATATCCAACTACCACTGGACAGAATGGAGGTTTTGATGTGGGTGAATCTGTTGTGACCAGACAACTGAATCAGAGCAACTTGGAAACATCAGTACTTGTTGTGGTGCTGTTGAGTTCTGGTGAATACCTTCGGATGGTGATCCAAGAACTGACAAGCTATGAATTAGTGACAGGGTACTACTGGGGGGGATGTCTAGAAACAAATCTGAATGAGCTCCACCTCCGAACTTACAGGCCTTTGCAGCAGATCTCAAAGGGCACCTTCTGCAGCCTCAGCAAGTCAAAGACATTTAGAATGAGCTTTAACGTGCATCAGCATATTGGAGCAGTCATAATATTGTAGCTCATCAGTGTCTAGGCTATATTCTGACATGTCACTCTCAATCAATATTATTTTTAGTATTCAAGATAGAATTATTGCATTAAAATTTAGAATTACATAAAAAGACCTAAATGAAATGGGCTCTGTGATCTAATATCAAGTTATTACCATGCTTGGTAGTATATATAGCGACTGATAGATACTATGTCAATTTTAGTCTAGATAAAACTGAAATCTACAATATATAGACAAAAGTATTGGTTCACCTGGTTTCATCTGGTTTAGATGAAAAGGGTTCTGTTCTTGCATTGTCTGCAACTACACTATGTTGCACACGTTGCACTTTATTATTTATCT
>VUQH01021568.1:1267-15289 GCA_015106775.1 Etroplus canarensis | reverse complement strand
ATGTAAATAGTCATGAACATAAAGAAAAACCATTAAATGAGAAGGTGTGTCCAAACTTTTGACAGGTAATGTGTGTGTGTGTGTGTGTGTGTGTGTGTGTGTGTGTGTGTGTGTGTGTGTGTGTGTGTGTTAAATAGTGAACGAGAGGTACTGATGATTGCAGGTATGCATGGAGTTCAAATAACTGAAGTAGGAATCCTGATCTCCTGCCACTAACAGACAAACCCTAAGGCCATTAGAGCTCTCATTTGTTCTAATGCAAACATACACACGCACACAGCAAATCTTATTGTAAATAATAAAGCTGAGCCACCCATGAGTGTGACCCTGCCTCCATAGAGTGGCTGCAAAGATTAGATTTTCCTGTGTTGCATGCATATTTGTATGATACATGTTCCTTTATGAAATTCAACCTCTGTCAGTCTGACATGTTCAGTCTGCAGTGATAACTGACTGAAAATGTCGTCTCTAGCACCATACGTTGTCAGCGGTGATAAAAAGCTCCAGGAGCTGTTTATTTTAGAGGCAGGCTGTACTTCCAGTGATTACAGTGTCTGACCTCTCACCAAGCTGTTGAGCTGCTATCAATTGTGGCTGTTCCAGCTCGACCATGGATGACAGTTACTGCTTTTATTTTCAGCAGTCTAGGCCACACTTACAGGACAGTGGTCAGGGACATGCAGATAATGGATCTGTCAAGTAGGTAGGGCATACAGCCGGTTGTCTAACACTTATAAGCTCTAAAGGCTTTGTGGATTAGCAAAAAGACTGAGTGTCTGTTATGACACAGCATGAATGTGACAAAAAGGTTACACAAATGTGACAATATCTTAACTTTTAATGTCTATTCTTGTGTGTATTTGAGTGCAGGGCACATACAAAGAGCTTTCATCAACAGCAGTCCTGACGTGAACAGGTTGTTGGTCATATCCTCAGTCTACACCCACGTCTCACTTCATTAAGTCTTTCTGTCTCTACCAGTCCTTTTTCTCACTGGTTCTTGTCTGTTGAGCACAATGCTTGAATCTAAGTAAAAAAAGGAGAGGATAGGAAATAGGACCCTCATTTATTCTGCTGAATTTATGAAGAGAAAGACAACATTTTTAGAAATTTGACTGACAGCTATGAACTTCTACCTTCAGATCCTCTACAGGGGGCCTAATGGAAAGGAGAAGAGAAAATAGGGGAGACAGGAAATGGAGGGAGGTGATAGAACAGGAAACGCGCAAGAAAGAAAGTGGTTGAAGACATGAACAAAACCACTATTTGCATGAGTTCATATACATGTTCTCTTGTGTCAGTTAACATGGGGAACTGCTAAATGCTTCACTATGGCTGAAATCAATCCCGAATTTAATGTCAGTAAATCTTGGCTTATCTCTGTCATTAACAGGTCCAGTCTGCTTCTCTGTGTACACTTTATGTGTAACAAAACTGAAAATATGGCAATAATCAGTGGCACTTGTGTAGATTATATGGTGTTCAAAACTATCCTCAACATCTTTTCTTTTTTCCAAAATTCAAACAACCAACCAATGAGCTTCTTAAGGTCAAAAAAACAGCCCAGAGTAAAACAATAAACAAGGAGAAACATCTGTTATTTCCATGTTTCATTGTTTCACTCTCTAATGTCTTCCCTTTTTCACGTCCTGCTCTTTTTTGCGTCATTTTCATTCTTTGGTTTGTCCCTGTTTTTATTGAATTCCTTGTTTTTCTATTCCTCCCTTGTCTCAATAACAAATAACTGAAATATGCTCTTATATAGCAAATGGTATTTACCCAGGAAATGTTTATTGTAGGAAACACACACTTATAAACAGAAACAAACACACACATGCGTACACAGATGTTTATGGCCAAAGACTGATCAGCGAAACCTAACTATACCCCTACTATTACTAAAAATGCCCAGCGGAGCACTTCACACTGACAGCTGTAACAAGGTACTGTGCCTAAATTTATTTGATTGCGTGTGTGTGTGTGTGTCTGTGTGTGTGTGTGTGTGTGTGTGTGCTTGAGACAAAGGATGCCAAAGGATACAACCCTGTAAAGAGAATCTAATTAAAACTCTATACAGCCACAAGGGACAGAGCGCTCGCTCCCGCCCTCTCGCTTTCATGGTGAACACTTCAAGTGAAGGACTGTTAGACAGTAGAGTCAATCCTCTGGCCTCCAAGGAGAAGAGATAGAGAGAGAGGCATACAGCAATAAAGTGATTCAGCGATAAAGGCCATGACAGAGACAGGAACACACAGAGAGGCTAAAATCCATCACACTTTGCAGTTCTTCTGAGTAAACTCTGTTTCCTACAAAATGAACAAAGCGCTGCTTGTCATTCACAACAGTGAACAGCAAATTCTCCTGGATATGAGCCATAGTTACTAATGGTATTTTGGAAGTGCCTGCTATTTGCAAGCAAAAGTGCAGTGAAAGCCAAAGCCTGATCAACCTCAAATAAAGATCTATCTTTTGGTATTTCTTGACACTCAGCAGGAAGCAAAAACCTGAGAACAAGTAAATCCAGTACAGTATACAGCAAAAAATCTGACAACACAAACATGGACATCAACCATAAAGGGGGAAAAAGCACTTGGAGAGATGAGATTATGGATGGGGAGGTACTGTATGGGAACTCGTTTAGTCTACGCCAGGGGTGTCAAACACAGCAATGTCACGATACCAGAAATGTAAAAGTCAGTACCAATACCAGTAAAATTATACCAGATTCGATACAAAAGTTAAAAAGTAATATGTATGTGTGTGTATACATATATGTACCCATGTAACTTACACATAAATTCCTTTATTAAAAACATCAGAACATTACAAAAATTGGTTTTCTGTAAATAAAAGCAACAACAATACAAAGCAGAATGCAGAACTATGATTTATGTGCTTGTAGTGCAACATTTTGTGTCGATGTTGCAATGATTCCTTTGAATGGAATAATTTTTCATGGCTTTTTGAATGGAACACCAACGTACCAATGTTGTTACTACAAGGTATATAAAGTTAGTTACTACACGTTAACTTAAGCATTTATATAGGAGTAGCCACTGCAAACATTTTAGCCTGTGGAACAGAGCTGATTTCACAACGGCAATGACAGCTGACTAAAACTGATTGGAAACATGTATTTCAGGATAACAGTATGAATTGAAACCTTAAATTCTTTGAACAGATCTGGATGCTGGTCTTTTTTTACTACTTCGCTAATGTGGAAGTACGTCCTTCCTTAGTCTGAAAATGATAATAGCATTGCTTGCATAGTGCCTTTTGCGAATCAATTATCACTCCTTTGTCATCTGCCTGAAAGTCAAGTACTTCAGTACCCAACTGACTGCCTTTCTTATTAACGAGTTGGGGCGGAGCTATCCCAGCAGGAGCACTAGTCGCTCTCTTTCCACATGCAGTTTTTGTATATAACTGGCCCCCGTCAGTTCAGGAAGAACTGCAACATCTGCTATGTTTGGTAGTACTGATAATTAAAGAGCAAGTGCCATCATGTTTTCAGAATTTTGGCATCGAAAGGTATCACAAGCATTAATTCCAGTTGTATACAGAGTCAAACATATGGCCAGAGGGCTTGGGCCAGCCTGCCAGAGAGTCCAGTTAGGCCCACTGGATGGCTTTGGAAAATGTGAAAATTGCAAAGCCCTAGCAGCAGCAAAACATTTTGGACTTTTAACTGTACTTTCATCCATTTTAAAGCCTTCGTACTATCAGAGACATCACCCATGGCCTGGCATAGTACAACAAATTCAGTAGGTAAAAATAAAAACCATTAACTGACAGAAAACAAAATGGTTTTTTGAGTATCTGTAAAATAACAGAAAATGTGTTGCTTTTTCAGTACTTACTATTACAGTGGGTCCAAAGTAAAACAACTAAATGTCATTAAACAGAAAATTTCTGTTTTTACATCTCAGGGATTAAATATGTAGTCGAACTTCTGTACACCAAAAGAGAGGCTTAAGTTTATGAGGCAATAGTTTTACTGTTCCATCCCACTTCAGGTCACAGTGAGCTACTTGTGGTCCACAATGTAAAATGAGTTTGAATATCTTTACATATGACATTACACATTGTCTAATTTCATCTGGTCAAGCCTGCATTATTCAGTTATATTCATAATTGGCTCTTAATCTTAAGGTTTGGTTCTGACAGCTGGTTTCTTTTCAGATCCATTTCAAAATAGGCAATGCTCCAAATTTGCTAAGCTTCAAGTCCAACAAATGGTTTGCCAAACACTGGTGTCTCACTTCACACGTCTCGATCGTTGGCACGCCAAAGGCCAAAATAAAAATCTGCCTATTATTGGTTACTGCTTGCTCTACAAGCACAACTTGTAAGTCTAATTAAACTCACGGATTCTGGGTTTATTTGAAGTTCAATATGGTCATGTGAGTGCTGATTCTCTCATAAGACTCTTGCCAATTGCATTATGTTATTTTTTAGTGGTTGTACTCTCTAATTTGAGATTTTAATAATCAAATCAATAGTTCAAACATCTCTACTTAATGATGAGTCAGGACCTCCAGCATTTTAGTTTGCAAATAATGTGTGCACAAGCAAGTTGTTTGTCTAATGTGTCAGATATGTCTTTAATCATCTGTTCACATCTTTTTCAGCTCATTTTCAGGTTTAGTAATTAGCCTGACACTCAAAACTGCCTTCTGGGTCAACCAAAGGGAGCTATATTTTGTAAACTAGATTCAGATTTATCAACACAATACTGAGACACAACCCCAGTGATATCACAGGGAGCAGAATTAAACTCCTAAAAAATAGGTGAAACAAAATCTAATGTGAGCAAATAAGAACTAGATATGATTTCTCTCACACCAGGGCCAATGCGTTTTTGGAATAACCCAGATCAGATCTGGGCAAACTTGAGAAACCAGCTCATGTGCCAAAGAGGTCTGATTTTTTTCCCCCATGATTACTACACATTTACCCTTGGTACAATAAAAGGTGGAAAAATAACAGGAAATCTGCAGAAAAATAAGCTTTGCTTCTGGATCAGATGAAGATTCCTTTCATTTCTCTCTTTATGTGGATTTAAGCTTTGTTCAGTACTTGGTAGGTATAAACGCAGACAGTAAAGTGATATTTGTTTCATACATATACAATTTTGCCAAAAAAAGCCAGACTTTCTTTTCATTTTTAAAGTGGTCTTGAGCAACAGTTCTCCAGGCTTTATGAAGGTATTTCAAAGTTTTTTCCCTTTTTTTCTTTGCTTTTTTACCCATGCTCAGTCTAGTCTTGACCATTTTCAGAGAAATGTGTTTTTTGCTTGTTATGCCACTTAACACTGACCTATGAATAATTTAAACATAAAAAGTGCACCTAACACAAGACATGAATAAATGTTATTTCTACACATTACAGACAACTTAGCAAACAACAAATTTAAAATGCTATCTTTAGGCATTTGTTTTACTAGCAGCCTATAACAAAAACAAATCCTTTGTTCCCATTTCTTTAGTTGAATTTGTGAAAAATCCCAAAGATAACTGTTTTTGCACAAAAAAGGTGATTCCCCGAGAACTTTTAGCCGAAAACTTGGCAAATCTGGACATGGTGTGCAGAGCGTTCTTAAAAAATTGAGGAAAACAGACAATCGATTTCCCCCATTGGTTTAATAAACGATTCTGATTCTGAAGTGGAGGACAACAGAAGTAGTTGAAGGCCAAAAAGACTATCTAAGGCAGATCAACAGTATCTGAAAGTCATGTCCTTAAGAAATAGGAAAAAAAAAACAGTAAAGACTTGACACAGGACCTGAGGGATGCAGCTGGCCCTTTAGTTGATCCATCTACTGTTCACATAAGTCTCATCAGAAATGGTCTCAGTGTAAGGGCGGCTATAAAGAAGTCTTTCTTAAGGAAAGGTAACAGGGAGAAAAGGCTGGGATTTCACAAATTACACAAGAACTGGACTGAAAAAAACAGTGGCAAAAGCATAGGATAACCTTGACAGAGTTCAGGGAACTTAAAAGGAGCAGACATCCAAAGAAAAGCTTTGGGATTTCCTTCAAGAAGCCCAAGTAACTATTCCTGAAGATTACTTAAAGAAATGACAAAAATGCTTGTCTAAGAGAGTTCACACTGTTGAATAATAAAGGTGATGATACCAAATATTGACCTTCAAGGTTATTAGAATTCTGCAAACTCATTTTTTTGTATTATTTCCATTGAGGTTTGTGTCTTTCAATAAATCATTCCACTTAGTTCCCAGTTTCTTAGGAAAATATAGAGGAATGAGAGGTGGCTAAAGACTTTTGCACAGTAGTGTTTATACCAACCAAGTTTGGTAAAGCTTCTTGAAACCTGTAATAATTTATTCAAATGATGTTGAAAACCTCTACAGCAGACACGGTGGTGTGCGATCAGGTCAAAATCACAATATCTCCATATTGAGAGATATAATTACTTAGGAACTGAGCTGGACTTGACAGGGAGCATAAAGATTATCAAATGCATTGTTTGCTTTTACATCAAATCAAAATATTTGTTTTTTTATTTACCTGAGATGCTCAGGTAGACAGCCGGGCTTGTCACAGTCTCGCCAGTCATCTCATTCACTGCCTCCACATGGTAACGTCCTGCATCCGTTGCAGTAGTTGCCAAGACAACCAGCTGATTGTCCAAAGTGATTGCTCTGTAGGGCACAAATGAGACACACAGAGAATAACAGCTTTGTACAACAATGCACTCCCAAAGCAAAGCATGCCTCCTTCCAGCACTGCTCCGTCTCAGACGAGAACACCGCTCAAACTAAGACTCTGTCAAGAGAAGAGTATTTGGTACATGGATCATTTAGAATTCATAATGGGGGACGGAAACATTGAATACAAGCATCAGAAAGGAAAGAGGATTCAGAGAGCTTAAATAAATCTCTCCTCCTGTCTCAGATTGATATGTGGCTCATTTTGTGTATCTTTCATTCTTTTTGCCACTCTCATTGTTTGTGTATTGTCTTCTGTTCTTCCTTCTTTACACTGATCCATCCTCATTTCCCCATGTAGCAGCAGCAATCAATACGCCTCAAACATGCAGCATACCGGTGCACAAACACACACGATCACAAACACACAGAATCTAAAAGTGTTCTTACTTGAGCACACAGACTTACTTACAAAGAGATTTTGTGTTGCTGTTGCCTTTCAGGAGATCATAATGGGAAGAGCTGACTTTGGAGGCAGATATTGTTGGAGAGATGCTAACAGAAAATATTTTTGTTGCACTCAGATTTTCATGTGTTTGAACTTGTCTGTTTGGCAAGAGATGCCGCCAGGCAGGAAACACAGGGTGATGTTTTTAGTGATGCTACTTGTGTTTTCAGCATGTCAGAGGATGGAAATTCCACCAATATTCTGAGAGTCTGAGAATTAAATGAAATCAATATAACCAAAGAGAGAATAGAGGATGTAAGAAGACTCACATTTGCTGTTCTGTGGATTCTATAGCAAACACAAACGCTATATGGACAAAAGTATTGGGCCACTTGCACATTACATCTACAGGAGCTTTTCTGACATTCCATTCCAAGTCCCTCCCTTGTGGCTATAACTCCACTCTTCTGGGAAGGCTTTCTACAAATTTTTGAAGTGTGTCTGTGGGAATTTTTGCCTAGACATCCAGAAGAACATTTGAGAGGTCACACACTTAAGTCGGAATAGTGGCCCTGGCTCCATTTTAGTTTAACCCAAAGATGTTGGATGGGGTTAAGGTCAGGGCTCTGTGCAGGCTATTAAGTTCTTCCAAGCCAAACTCATCCAACCATGCCTTTATGGACCTTGGCTTAGGTACTGGGTAGAGATGGGCAATATGCAATAAATTCTTAATAATTCTTAATAATATGTTTCATATCAGTCGATATCGATATAAATCAAATTCTTTCTGCTAAACTTAAAATTTCCTTTTTACTCCTAAGTGAGATGTGAAGATATCCGAAAGGCAACTTTTGGCTTGAATGTCATTTATTGTCTGTCAGAGGCTGAACATGACACATGGACTGTAGAACATTATACAACTGTATTTCAAGTAAATAAAATGGGTATCTATACTGAACTAAAATCTTAACTCTGAGCAGTCAGAAGCTTTAAAGATTTATAGGAGAGCATTAAAGTTTTTGGTCAACTCCAACTAAATTAAAATCTTAAATTCTTCAGTCTTTGGAAATGTTTGCAAATTCATCCAGAAGAGCATTTGTGAGGTCAAACACTGATGTTGGATGCAATAGCCATTGTAATTCATCCCAAAGGTGATCAGTTGGGTTAAGGTCAGGGCTCTGTGGGCCAGTCAAATTCTTCCACACAAAACTCATCCAACTATACTTTTATGCACCATGCTGTGGGTCATGCTGGAACATGTCCTCCCTAAACTGATCTCACATAGTCAGAAGCATAGAATTGTCCAAAAGATCTTGGTAACCTGATACATTAAGCTTTCCCTTCACTGTAACTAAGGGGCCCAGGCCAACCTCAGAAAAATAGAATAGAATAGAATAGAATAGAATAGAATAGAATAGAATAGAATAGATTTATTATCACTGACACAGAGTACGATGAAAATTTGTTTAGCAGCTCTCTGTATTAGCAGCAGAAATAGAATGGAGATGTATGTAAAAAAAAAAAAAAAGAAATTCGATATGTACAGGATAAAAACACAATATGTACAGAAGTCAGATATAAATACAAGATAGAACCCCATAGCATTATCCTTCCTTCCTGCCAAACTGTACAGCTGGCACAAAGCAGTCAGGCAGGTAACATTCTCTAGGCATTCACCAAACCCAGACTCATCAATGAGATTGAGACTGCCAGAAAGAGAAGCATAATCCCTTACTTCCCAGAACACATTTCCACTGCTCCAAAGTTCAGTGGCAGCATGCTTTATACCACCCCATCTGACCCATGGCATTGTGCATGGCGATGTGAGGTTTGTATGCAGCTGCTCAGCCTTGGAAACCCATGCCATGAAACTCCCAGTGTACAGTTTTTATGCTTATGATAACACTAGAGATGGTTTGGAACTCTGCCATTACTGAGTCCACAAAGCACTTGAAACTTTTACGCATTCTGTGCCTCAGCACTTGGCGACCCTGTTTGGTAACTTTACATTGTCTGAGACTTCGAGGCTGAGGTTGTGGTTCCTAAACACTTATAATTTGCAATAATACCACTTACAGTTGATTGTAGAATATCTAGGAGGGAAGATATTTCACAAACTGACTTGTTTAATGTGCTTGAATTCAACAGTTCAATTCAATTTTATTTATATAGCGCCAATTCACAACAAAAGTCGCCTCGAGGCGCTCCACACTGTAGGGTAAAGATAAAACAGTGTTAAAAGGAAAACCCCAACAATCCGATGATCCCCTATGAGCAAGCACTTGGCAACGGTGGGAAGGAAAAACTCCCTTTTAACAGGAAGAAAACTCAGGCAGAACCAGGCTCAGGGAGGGACAGCCATCTGCCTCCACAGGTTGGGGGTGAGGGAACAGAGAAGACAGAAAGGAGAGCAGAGAGAGGCACACGCGAGATTAGAGAATTATGCAGGTTATCAGGCTAAACAAAACAGCTAGCCAAACACCACAGAAAACCTCTGTGTCACAACAGAAGTGCTACCTGGAACAGTCCATTCTTTTACAAATTTTTATAAAGGCAGATCGCATGGCTACAGTAGGTGCTTGATTTTATATAGCTGTGACAGTGCGACTGAATGAAAAACTTGAATTCAATGACTTCAAGGTGTGGCATAATACTTACATTGAAAGTCAAATTTTTTTGGGCTACATAAAAGAAGAAGCAAAAAATATGAACATCGGATGTTTCAATGTTCAATTTATGAGGAAAATAACAGTGCTTACATGTGAAAATTAGTCTCTGTGTGCGCTTGTATGATATGTGTATTTTCCTGTGAGCATTGTTTAGCAGTGCTGAATTGGCAGCAGCGGACGAGGCCCAAAACCCAATCGGCACATTACCAAGTGACGCACAAAATGAAAACCTGAATCAATACCATATAAAAGCAAAACAGGTTTTCACAACTGCAAAAACACACCTCTCAAAACCTTCCATTTTTTTCTCAAAACTGTAAACACAAAACCCAGCTTTCAAACTAAACTCATAAAACCACTGACTCCTCCAGCAAAGATAAGCAAAATTTCTCTAAAACTGTTTTATCTGTGCTCAAACATGTTTAAAGATCATACTCACAGTGAGTCCAAATGAAAAACACTACTGGGCACTTATTATACAGTACATCAAAAATGGAAAACACAATGTTTAGGGCATGTAGCACCAAGTATTATTTATTTATTTATTTTTTATAATGGCTATAATAAAGTACATGCATACGGTGTTTATAACACACACACAGACACACACTTCACTGTATCACAGTTTGGATATTGCATCCTTTTAGCACTGTAAGCAATACAGCTTTTAATGTGAGTTAAATCAGAATCAGAATACTTTACTAATCCCAGGGGGAAATTGCATTTAGTATCAACAGAGTACTGCAGAAGGCCAAAGAAAGATTAGATAATGTAAGTGAAATGGGCATTAAAATACTCTGTAAATGTATCTGTAAAATCAAAGTCGGCAAGTAATTCCTTCAGCACAGCACAATGTCTTTGTGTTATATTGATCCAGAGGGCAAACTTTGACCTGATTTCTGATCCTGCCTCAGAGGGTACTCTGTACTCTTGCTTTATGAGCACCCTGTTGCATTGGAGGACACAGTCAATGGTGAAAAGGCTCACACTGATTATTTCAAAACTGACATGGTCCACAGCAACCATTTCATGGCACCGCGCTGAAGAACAATGCTAACAAAAAGAGCCTCTTGCTGCTGGGAAATCATAGATGCTACCAGCTTTTTTTCAGCAGCGATTATTGGGGCCACAAAGTATTCTTTGTCCTGCTTCCCTCTACCGGTCCATGAACTCAACTGCGGTCTATCACAATCTCTGAAATTTCATGTGCAATTGCTCCTCTGCTTTGTGCTTTTCTCATTTCGTCATCATCTACCACCTCTACACATGCTTTTCCTCGTCTGTCTCCCAGATTTCTTCCATTGATTGGTGGTATCTACCCTCAACTCACTGTGCAGCCTGTTCATTCTGAACTCACATAAATACAGACCTGTTCAAAAAAATCTCAAACCACCCCTCAGTTCTTCATATTTTCAGCATGTCAGAGAATGGGAATCTCACCAATATTCTGAGACACTGAGAATTAAATTAAATCAATGTAACCAAATGGAGAATAGAGGATATTTCTACAAGAAGACTGACTGTTGTCATTAAGGATCAGTCGGCTTCTGTGGACCCTATACTACAAACATGTACTATATATACTGTACTATAGTAAAGTTCCTACAAGTGTTTTTCTGGCATCTCATTCTAAATTCAAAGACATTAATTTGAAGTTGGTCTCTCCTTTGTGGCTATTAAAGTGTCCACTCTTCTGGGAAGGATTTCTACAAAATTTTGGAGCGTGTCTGTGGGAATTTTTCTCTCTTCATCCAGTAGAACATTTGTGAGGTTGCATACTGAAGTTGGAAGCGTCGGCCTGGCTCCATTTTAGTTTGTTCAAAAGATGCTGAATAGGGTTGAAGTCAGGGCTCTGTGCAGGCCATTTAAGTTCTTCCATGCCAAACTTGACTTTATTGATCTTGCTTTGTGTACTTGGGTATAGTTCATGCTGGAATAGAACTAAAACTGTTCCCACAAAGTTAGGACCATAGAACAGTTCAAAATATTGTGGTAAGTTAGTAAGGTAGTAAGGTAGTTTTCCTTTGGGCATTGGTTGCTTCTTCACTCATTTCCAGTCTAGTAATTCTACCTGACCATTTTAGAGGAATGTTTTTCTTTGTTTGTTAAGCCACTTAACACTGATCTATTACTCATTCAAGCACAACACAGGACATGAACAAGTGTTGTGTCTATACACAACAGACAACTTTGCAAAGAGCCAATTTGAAAATGTAGCTTTTGCCACTTTTTTAACTTCCAGCCTATTGGAAAAAACACATGATTTATTCAAATTCCTTTCTCTGAATCTATGTAAAGTTTGGCTAACTGTGTTAGCCAAAGCGAATACATCTTAACTGGCATAAAATAGTATTTTTGCACATATTAGACGTTTCCCATAAATCTATTACCTGAAAACTTGAAATATCTCAGCATGTTTTACAGTGTCTCCTTTAAAAAACTGAGGAAAATTGGCAGGTGGAGAACAACAGAAGAAGTGGCAGACCTACAAAACTATCTACAGCAGATGAGCATTATCTGAAAGTTACATCTTTAAGAAATAGGAAAAATTCCAACAAAGACCTGACACAAGACCTGAGAGGTGCATATGGTCCTTCAGT
Source organism: Etroplus canarensis (assembly GCA_015106775.1). Taxonomy (NCBI): domain Eukaryota; kingdom Metazoa; phylum Chordata; class Actinopteri; order Cichliformes; family Cichlidae; genus Etroplus; species Etroplus canarensis. The sequence goes on along the minus strand of VUQH01021568.1, from coordinate 2,903 downwards.
TGATCCATCTACTGTCTGCCAAAGCCTCAAAAGAGATGGGCTTGATGGGAGGGTGGCTGTCAAGAAGCCAGTCTTAAGGTCGAGAAATGGGGAGAAAAGGCAGTGTGCCAAATCACATAAAAACTGAAATGAAAATCAGTGGCAACAGGTCTTATGGAGTGACCTTAATATTACTGAAGGAGTGTGGGATCATCTTGACAGAACAGACCAAAAGGCAGCCAACATCCAAAGAAGGGTTTTGGGATGACCTGCAAGGACCCTGGAGAACTACTCCTGAAGACCACTTAAAGAAGTTACAAGAAAGGTTGGCTATGAGAGTTGAGGTTGTGTTGAAGAATAAAGGAGGTAATATCAAATATCAGCTTTAAAACTGCTTAGAATTATCCAAACTTTTTCTTTTTTTGGCCTAGGCACTGTATTTTCACATATTTTTCCATGTGTTTCAATAAATCATTGCATCTACAGTATTTCCCATTATCCTAGCAAAATATAAAATGAGGGGTAGCTCAAGATTTTTGGACAGTACTGTAGTTTTTAATATATCATATTAATAATCTTGCAAAGTTGTTTATATTTCTGTGTAACCAGTGACAGGTGTGCTGCAATTGTGTTCAATTTCTGCCCCCTGTGGTTACAGGAGATTAGTCTCTACTGGCCAAGTAGAGCTGAACTGAGGAAGAAAGCAACTTCAAAGTGGTAAAGACAACACTGAAGGCCTTGTAAATAGGAAAAATGCCTTTGGAATAATTCCTTCTGCTTTTACTTTATATTTTTTTAATTTTTGTAAAACTGCAAGGCAGCCGCATGGTGTTGGAAAGACTTGCGTTACACGTTCTGAACAATGTTTTCAATGTTTTGATGTAGTGTATAATGAATGCTCAGTAGGGTTATTATTGTGATTCTGAGCCTTTTGTGAAAGTAGTTTGAAAACTGGGTTTTGTTTTTAAAGTTTTGCGAGAATAATGGAAGGTTTCAAGAAATGTGTCTAAGCAATTATGAAAAATTTAAATTTAACTGAGTGACATTACTGCTGCAACCTTGCAAGGACAGCAACATTTAATGATGCAGTCATTTAGTCTAATATTTGGTGTTTTAGAAATCGGAAAACGCTGTACCAACTGACTACAAATTGAAAACGTACTGCAATGTGTTTACCAAAAAGTTAAAAGTAGGCTGAATTTGTTTAAGTTTACAGTGACATGTTGAATACAGGTTACTGTTTGATAACTAAACATAAGATGCAAACAGTGTGATTATCAGCATCTGTGCCTCAAATGTGGATGTATTGATGCACTCATTAACATTGAAACAAGATCCTTTATTTTATATCTGCTGATAAATTACATGGAAGCGCTTGAAGAGGAGAGGAGAGGAGAGGAGAGGAGAGGAGAGGAGAGGAGAGCCACAGGATCTGGTTGTTTGATGACACGCCAACAAACAAACTCGTATTGAGACAGAATTCCTAAGGTCTAATTTTATTCAGTGTGATTTCCCAAGAGAAACATCTTCAAGAGCCAAAGCCTCAACCCTGACACTGACACTTTATTTGTGTGAGTATATGTCGATGTGTGCTGCTTACATTTTGTGTGTATATCACTCTCTGAAAACAGAGGCTTCAACCAAAACCTTGTTTCTG
>VUQH01021565.1:35340-63800 GCA_015106775.1 Etroplus canarensis | reverse complement strand
TTAAAATAAAAAAGAAAAAAAAAAAATTAAGAAAAAAGAAAAAAGAAAAAAAAAAAAAAACAGCAAAGAGTATTTCTTAGCAGCAAAACATCCATAGTTTAGAACAAAAGTAATAGAAAGAGCTACGCTTGAGTTGTTTTCATTGGCCACCTTGGCAAAGCAATAGCAATGGAGCTGCAAACAACCCTCAATACAGTATGTCACGATTCAATAATCAGTTACCTTGTGAGCCTCTATCAAATGCTGAGTTCTGCAAAGCCCAATTGATTTGTTGCAGAAATGAAAGCCCGGCAAACTGTGATTCACCACAGATTCTGCCACCACCAAAGATGTCTGCATTTGTGTGAGACATTTGAATGCGTGTGCGAGTGTGTGTAGAGCCAGAGGGGCCGGGGAAACGAAAGACTAACAAACAGCTTGAGAGCTATGTAGATTCTCTACTCGCTGGCTAGCCAATCATGCGCATGCATGCATGTGATACGTGTGTGTATAGACGTCGGTGTGCATTTAACTATCGATTACATTCTGTGGAGGTAATGAGAATATGAATTAGAAGAAGAAATTAACACTGTTCTGTGAACTTCAAAGTAACAATCGGTCAGGATTAAAGGAGTGCTTTTAATCAAACAGCCATCTGCTTCGTTAGCCATGAAGCCGTCTATTCAACTTTGTTGTTAAATGTGAATTGTCATTCTTTTGGTGAAGCCACGGGTATCATAAGCAATATCAAGTGCTTATGTCAAGTGCTTATGTCAAGTAAGATGGACATTAGCCCTTATGACAGGACTAACTTTACTACATCCTGCTGTTGTAAGGCTCCACAATAACCATGATTTACAGTAAATATCATTTAAAGGGCTATTATGTAATCTCTGTTTTATCCACAGTGAGTGGTGACCGACAGTTATTTTACTGTGGCCTTTTATTGACATGACTCATAGAGTCACATTTTCATTGTGCAGATAAGTAATCTAGATAATCAGAGAAAAGTTTGGAGTTATCAAACTGTAAAATGCAGCAGTATAATGTAAATAATGCAGATTTTTATTTATCTTTGAGAAACTGGAAATGCACTCTGGAGGGAGATGATGTGTCTGCTCAGTTATAGATTTTTTTTGGAAAAGAGAAAAACTATTAAGTGTTAAATCCAATCACAGCAGTCGCTGAAATGTGTGACATAAATATCCGACTCTTCAGCTCACCCTTCCCCCACTTACCGTTCTGGTGCCCACTCAAGAACACGGTACGCACTTAAAAGAGACTCAGAAAAAATAAGCACAGTGAGCCACGGGTGCCCTATGAACAAACATTTCCAAAACAAACGGCAGTTCAACTAGGATGTATTTTTTTATTAGTTGAGTCTCCGTAATTTCCGCAAAGCTCCCCATCAGCCCATTTTGAAAAATAGCTGTGGTACTGTGCTCTAAGACAGAAAAAAAAAATCAAAGAGGTTTAGCTGCTTTCCTCAAGGACTGCATATATGTCAAGGCAGAACGAAGAGAGAAAATGTTAAAAAAAAAAAAGAAATTGTGGATGGTAAAAACAAAGAACACAAAAAAAGTGGAACAAAACACAGTAATAACATACAAAACACAACAATACACAGATGATTGTCTTGGAAATTATGTGGATTTCTATTGGGTTATTAATAAAAATTAGTGCATTTCCATATTGCACCTCTTGTATATGTGTTTGGAGTTAAGTGTGATGCAATCCTGCCAGCTTGTTCTGGATTGTTCCGTCACAGCCTTGTGCTGACCTCCACAGTGGAGCCCAGGGGAACCTTCACAACAGATTTGGCATCTCATTTTCAGTGCAGCAATGGCCGTCCTCTCCTATCTGTCAGCACAGTGCCCTCGTCTTTCTAGATCACATCTCTTAACATCTCTTCCTCTTCTCCTCTTTCTATCTTCCTCTATCTCCACAAATCCCCCCATGCTTCTGATAAAATAAAAACAAATATGCCAAATAATCTCATTCTTGTCTTCTTCTGTTCCTGCTATGTGTATATAAGTCGTTCTGCCCTGAAAGCTAAATCTATGAATAAGAAAGGAAAGGAAACTCCGTCTGTCTCATTAAAATCCAACAGTCGTCCATAGAGTAGATACAATGAAGGCACAATGGTCTATTAATCCACATCCACTCAAGTCCGATGACATATTTCTCAACCTTGCTTTCACTAAGCAATTAAAGGACAAATTGCTACATTTATCTCTCAATTTTATAACATAATACTTGAATTTAAAAAGGCGATACTCTTTATATTCAACGAGCCGCACCCACTCTTCTTTTTTCTTTACTTGCATCTGCCATCCAAAGGCAGTGAAGAGTTTGATCAGCAGAAAATTACGGCAAACAATTATGCATTCTGTTTTATTTCATTTATACCTCAGTGCATATGTTCATTACTTCTGTAAGACCACTTTTTATTCTATTCCTCGTGGCAGATAAAATCCGAGGTTACTTAGCAATTCTCCAAGTACTTGAAATCATGCTTGTGTCTGTTCTTGCCTTTGTATTTTCTTTCAAGAAAAAGCCCCGATGTCACCCCTGCTGTATGTGGGCTTAATCCATGACTACCACTTCAGCTTCAGTTTCAGCCCTCTTTTCTCTGTGTCAGGGACAAACCCCTGCATCTGTAACCTTTGGAGAACACAGCAGCACTAACAATGATGCTGTCTCACCCCTCTACCTGCATGCTGGTCCTCAGACTTCAAAGCAAAACCCCAAAAGCAAAGCAAATGGTGTTCTGCTTGCATTTATCTCCCAGTATCTGTGACCATCAGGGAGATATGGGTATGTGTTGCTGTTGTAATAGGCCCATTGTGCACTGCCTCAGGCCCTAGTCTTATCTTCATTACACGTTTTCTAAACAAAAAACAAACAGATACATTTCTGGAGAAGATGAAGGAAGTTAGTGTGTTTTTATCTTTAAAGGTTACTTCTTCTTTATGCCTTGAAACAAATGTTCAGTTTGGCCATTCTGTGAAATTGCCTTCCTCTGCATTACAAGCCCTCTATAAAACAATTTTTTTCCCCCCAGAAATCTAACTTGAGAGAAACAGCATGTAGCCGTGCTGCCTCGTCCTCTGAGCCTCAAGGGCTTTTGCTGCGGTTTAGCCATACTCACACTTTCCACTGGTAGATCGTGACAGGGGGGTTAGCGTCAGCCCTGCAGGTCAGCTGAACATTCTGACGGTTCAGGTACCAGTTTCCATCAAACCCCTCGATCTTCACCTCAGGTTCATCTGCAAGGAAAGCACACACATGTCAGTTATCCCTCTGGAATGTAATCCACTGCTGTATCATTGTGCCTTTGCTGAAGGACACCAGTAGTTTGTCTTCCAAAAACCATCCATTTTAGCAGATAGTTAATATGAGCTTAAGGCAATGGAAAAATAATATCTGAGCTACTTCCTTGCATTGTTAACTCTTATTGTTACTACCTCTTCGCATTAAAACTGTGTATTCAGTGCACGTATGTAGTCCTGGGGAGTTCACAGACACTAATGGTATACCGCCAATAATTTCAGACCATTCTACTGTGGCTTGTTAACTTTTCAAATGTATTATAATTTTTAGACACCAGCACGGTTGTGGAGCTTACTGAGAAGGCAAAGCTATTACCTCTATTACCAGCCCTCTCATTTATGTAGGCAATGAAGAACATTTACCTTTCTTAGACAGGGCAAACATCAAGGCACAAAATCATTATGAAATATAAACAATTTGTAACAGTAATAAGTGCATAATTGCAAGATTATATAGCTGAATGGTATGCTAGCTAGCCATGTAGCATAACAGTTTGTTAACAGCTAGCTCTGTCACTACATTCAGAAGTTTTCAAAGTTTTCTTTCACTAGGTGGTTGGAGTAGGGGAAAAAATTAACCAAAAACACGTTTTTCCTCTCACAAACTATAGTTGCCAGGGGTCTACGACAGGTCTTTAGGCCTGTGTGGCTGGGGCTCGACTTAGACAGATGGAGGATGAAGAAAAGCGATCAGAGATTAACCAAAATAACACATGAACATGAGAGAAGCTTTGTCTGGATGTATTCTGCTATCATTTCTGGTCATTTTGCACCTCTGCAGAATTTTACTGTGGACTTAGGTAGCTCCTCCACACATAGCCAGGTGAGGCAAGGAAAACAATTACCCAAAGCTAATGGGTGATTTTTTATTCTTTCCTCACAATAAAATATTTTGTGCTATAAATTTTAGAAGAATAAGTTCAAATGGAGTTTGTTTCAAAGTTTCTTCACAGCTCTGCGGTGGAAATATTAATGTGAACCATGTGTTAACTTTCTTAAAAAATAGTAGCAGCAAAAAGTTAACCATAAAGAAGAACAGGAGCCTGTGCTTAACATTAAGTTTAGTTAACAGAGCCTAAAAGTTGATTTTTATTATTTTTGGTTGAGTGATTTTGTTACATCTCTCAGACAAAAGTTGGGAAATATTACGGTTTTGACCTAGTCATGCCGCCACTGCTTCTGCTGTAGTTTTGTGACGTTATCGTGATAACTCATTACAGATTTCCAGAAGCTTCCCCACACTTGGTAGATATACACCCCCAGGGAAGCAGTAGGTTGCTATTTATTTTCAGCTCTCTGGCCCAAGTATGAATGGTACTTCTGGATTTTACAGGGGAAAAACTTATGTTAAAACTGGGAAAATTTTATATGCATGACAAATATCACTTCAGAGTCTACTTTTATGCTACTTTCTGAAGTAGTGAGCAGAGCCCCAGTTTACACAAAGACATAGATATAAAATGACTTTAAATCTGATCCGGTAAATCTGGATTTTCCCCCAGATTTCATGTTCTTTTCCAGCTGCTAATACACTGAGAATAAGGTGGAGTAATCATGAGGGAAATTCAGATCTCTTCAGCACAACTGCTTGTTCCTCAAGTTCACCTGGATCCTGACATGGATTACCACTGTGTACTTTATCTCATGAACCACTGATTTAGTATTTACGTAAATTTAGACCTACCAAGTAGTGAATAAAGACTAAGTCTATGTTTTTTCCCACCTTTTATTGCACTAAGATAATATACAGTAATCGTGAGGGAAATTCAGACCACTTGAACAGGCAGGCCTTCATAATGGGTTCCCATTAACGTTATCCCACAAAGGCGTTGGCTCCAGTCTGGGAGATATTAATTTTTTTCTTGTGGAGGGAAAGGGCGTCACATCTAGTTTTATTTATGTTTTATGCGAAGACCACTAATGCAAAAATAATGCAAATAATAATAATAGTACTGTAAAAAGGCTATAAATTACAAAATTTCAGTCACACTACAGACCCATGTCACACAGTTGTGTAAAGCATTATAAAATAATTAAATCTACAGAAAAGGTTTGCATGCTGCCAGCACAAGATTTAAAAAAACGGTATGTTTTAGTATTGCTTTTTCTCTAAATAAATATTTAAAAGTAGTGTTAAAGTCGTGTTTGTTTTGAATAATTATCAAAAACAGAAAATTAGGGGGAAAAACAATAATGAATTTTTAACATGCTCAGACTGCATCTGATGGTGTAGGTACTACTGAAGAGCTCATCTGCATTGTTTTTTGCATTTGACCTTGTTCTCTGTAAGCTAAGCTGTCTGGTGAGATCACGCAACAAAAAAATGACTAAAAAGTGTGGCCAACAATGAAATAGTAGCAGAGAAATTGTCTTACACTGCACATTGAGCACCACGCTGTCTGTAATCTTCTCATTTCGGTACGTCACGATGCATGTGAGCTTCTGTTTGTGGGTCTCGCGGCTCGGTATCACCACATAGTTGCTCCGGACTGTCACAGTCCCATTTTGGTTGCGAGTCTCCTGGAAAGTAGCTTCACCTTTCAACCTGGTGTCCCATCTGATCACACTTGGGGGCTTCCCATTGGCTGATACACAAGTAGCAACAGTCATCTTGCGCCTTTGAGCCCTGGCCACAATCGTAGGGGTTGTCAAGGTCATACGTGTCATAGGCCGAGCTGTAGAGTGGAAAGGAGAAATGACATCACAGGAATGTAAAAATTCACTCAAGAATGAGCTTGTCTTTGAGTTTCCATTTTCTTTTAGTATCTAGTTTTGTCTCCTTTCCTGACAATCAACTACCTGAAGTAAATTAAACTAAGGAGCTGAGATGAAATAATGTTGTTTTGCTTCTTTCCCTCCTCAAAGGCAAAGCAGTTGTCAAAGCTTTCAGATGTAGAACCCACTTGCCTATCCAATGCGCAGTCATCCAAATTGAATCCTTTGTGAGTTGCCAATCAGCAATCTACTCTTAGTACATCAAAAGGCAGGCTTGAGCTTGAGCAAATGCACAACCAAAAGAGATAGGCCATGAAGAGGCCTCTTTGAAGACTGCTGCTTGGTTATCTGCTCACATGTTCCTGGCGTTCACTGAGCCTAAAAAACTGAGCCACTGAAGCCTAAAAAGTCCTGGGAGGCCAAGTGACACAAAATGGGGACTCAGAGCTGACTAAGAAGCCTCGACAACAGGGAGTACTTAAGCCAAGTGCTTTTTCTTTTGCTGGGACTTAATAGAAAACACAGCAACACTTAATTTCTAATTAGCTCTCTAATCAGAGTCAGCGCACAACCTTTTCAAAGCTGCCTCTTTCCAAGATAAACTACATCTCAAGCACTCTTTTTTTTCCACAAGACTATTCAAGCCAAATTACACACTCAGAAGTGGCCTTATTGATTTCCATTTCACCTGCCATTTTATCGACTAATTTCTGTGACAGTTTCCTGTTTTATAAAAACCATTAGGGCCAATCTTGGGTTGAATCCACCAAAATGATTTTCACAACATGCGTATTACTCAATGACAAGGTCCTCAGTGGAATGAGAGCCTTGTAGATTCAGCTGTGATGCAACGGTTGGTGGTTCTGCTCAGTGACTGCTAGAACTTCAACTACAAACAGAGAGCTTAAGCAAATGTATAGAAAGCAGGTGTTTTAATGTGGTCGATCTACTTCACAACACAGCTTGTGGCAATGGACATTGAAGAGAAGAGCTGCAAATGCATTTTCATTTAGCCTTTCAGTCAACAGGATGTCGGCTTGACCCTGGATATCTGATTGAGAAAGTCAATAAGAAACCAAATTTAGGCGAGAGGTTTTACATTCCTGTGATTACTCATCAAACCAGCCTAAACATGCCCCAGGAAATAGCTCCTTAACTGATGTTCAGACATATAATATGCTTTTTTTCCTCTCTTATCTTGGCTCTAAATGCTTTCACACATACTCAAGTCACTGCAACAATTACCTAATCTGTTCTATAGGATCCATCTTTATTCTACAGGAGCACATCAACTCTTATGGAAACCAGTGTGTGTTAGTCATACTTTCAGATTTCAGGCAGTCATTCTGAAACGATCCATGTATCCCTGAAGTTGGTAATTTTAAATTTTCCAATTCAACTGTTGGATTAAGCTTAAAATTTTCATATTTCCAAAATTTAAGGCAGATGTAAGATCTAAAAGTAGATGTACTGGAGATATATGCCTATCAAAAGCATGAAATCACTGGCGCAGTTTGAAACTGACTTGCAAGAAGCCTGAAAGTCAACACATCCTTTCAAAACGTGTTTTGTTTGTTCAGCTACCGCTTTACTGGAGATAAATCTTAGATAAATTCCAGACATATGCCTGGACAAAATGAAACAATGAACAGTAAGATTACAAAGATTTCAATCTGTACAGGACTGTTTCATTTTTGCCAAAGCCAAATTTGGCCAATCTTTTCTCTTAAATTACAGAATAAAACAGAGAATACAGCTCTTACCATACACAGTGAGGTTGACCATGTTCTCACGGTTGCCTGCAGGAAAAGTGGTATACTCGCAAATGTAGGCAGCTTCATCGGACAGCTGTAGGTTGGAGAACACAATCGTGGTGTCTTCCAGCGAGGGAGTACGATGACGAACTGCTGCGTGCTTGAAGCTGACCCGCTCCTTGAATGGCGGCAGTACAGACACACCCAGGGCCGGATTGGCAATGGCCACATTCTGTTTGGTGCCATTAAGGAGCTTCTGCCAGGTAACTTGGGAGATCTTGACTGGTGGGTTGCTGTTGCTGAAAATGCAGCGCAGCTCCACTTGTGAACCCACAAAGCCAGACTTACTGGAGTCCATCTGTACCTGCTGTCCATTGCCAGCTAGACACAAAGAGGAAAAAAAAAAAAACATTTAATTACGATTAACAAGTGTCCAAGGCCAAGCAAGCACTCCAGTCAATAGCGAGTACATGCACTGAAAGTCAAAGAGTCAATTCAGCCTCCTAGGTAGTACACGCACGCACAGCACTCAAAAGTCAAACTCATGGATTAAGCCACACACACTCGGATGCCACAGATACAATGCTCCCTATACTTGAAGAAGTTGGATCATGGTGGTGGATGTGTGCAAAAGCTGGGGGAGTTGTTATTAACATAATGGGCACATCCATACAACCCTGTCTTTGTCTACAAAGGTGCCGTTTCTGATGAGATGGGAGGGCCGAGCGAGAACCAATGCATCACTAATGAATGAGTACAAGGGCACTGAGCTGGAGCCAAGTCGTCGTCTGCTGTGCTCTCCTCCACCTACCAGCAACACACTGGGTAGCCCATTGTAATTTTAATTACTTTTTACTCACAAATACTTCAATGACTGCCTGGAGCTCCTATTAGGAGAAACAATGTGTAGTCCTGTGTAAGCACTCAAAACAATGAGAACACACACATTAGCTGTATTAAAAAGCCCAGCAATTAGGCACTTCTCCCTTACTATCTAAGTCTGTGTAGAGCGTGGTGGCAAAATAAAAGGTCAATTAGAGAGGGTGGACCTTTGATTTACTTTTCCATGCATATACTGACCTCATGCTAGACCAAACTGTCAAATACTCTTCTTTGTAATGCTCATTTGCTTTTTACATAATATTAGCAGTTAAATATTAGACATTCCTACAGGTTCTATGTGTTTATCTAAAACTGGAAGCAGACAGAAAATTAAGTGACAGCAATATAAATTACCTAAATCATTTACTAAATAAGTACAAATGAAAAACATTCACTCATTCCAACTTCTCAAAATTGATGATTTCCTGTTGTTTTCTGGTGTTTATTATTGTAAATTCTGTCACAACAAGCAGTCTCAGTATGGATCTTCTTAGGCTCCAAAAAACCCCCTGATATTTTAATAATCCACATTTCTTCTTCTTGATTGCATATAAACAACTACAGCTTTCATTTACACCTGATCTGGGGTCTGTAGTGAATGTAGTCTGCCAGTGCAGGGTTTCCACATCCTGTTGTCTTTGACACTTTGTTATCTCAGTCTCCAGTTTATGGTTCTTTCCAGGTGAAGCCTGTTGTCCCATTTCCTGAACCGACAACCCCTGACTGAGCTTGTGTTTACAACCTGCTGCAGCCATAATTATCTTCTATGGATAGACAAGTACCCACAGGAAGAAAGACTGAAATTCCTCCGTTAATCACGCAGGACTCATAAAGCCACGAGTGTATCCAGTCATAAACAGAGAGAAAATATGTTGTGGCCTCAAGTAGAGAAGCGGGGCCTAAACATATGCACCACAAGCAGAGCGGCTCTTTAACACCGAATAACTGCATCACAATGATGGATAATCGCTGCCCTCAGAAATAAAGTTTTCACAGGGGGCTTTAAAAGTGTGTAAGAATGCATGAGAGAGATCCATTTCTGTATATAGTCCCTCATTACAGTATCTGATGTAGCTGATCTTCAACTATACAAGGATCTGAAGGGAGGGGAGAGGGTGTTCTGTGCGTGCAGGCTGTCAAACTGTCTTAAGTACCGGCAGCGACTGTTATGTTAAGATTTTTCTTGTAAAAACGGTAGGTAGTCAGCCAAAGGACATCAAGGACCAATACATGCATGTAGAGAGGAAATAGTGCAGACTCTGGGTAGAAGACCATTAAGATTAACAATGCGTTCTTTTTTTCCATCTTTCACTGCAGGCTCGAAACTCTCAGGTTGAATGACTTATGCTGGAAAGCAATGCATTATGAGAGAAAGGCAATTTCTATCCATTGTTATGTGCTTTCACTCACTCACTTTGCTGCCTACATCAAATCATATGAAAAAACAAAGTGACAACCTTTTGAAGTTACTGAGTGCACATCATCTTTCATTTCCTTCTGACCACATCAGCAAGACCCTCTCTGTAGAGATTTAGACTTGGGGGATTTGAAGATGACAGATTGATTTACTAATGCAGTTTGACAGAGAGGACTGGCAACCTTGTCATCTGTACCTTGAGAACCACCTGTGTCCTTGTGCACCCCAGGGCAATACTTTACTCCATTTTATCACAGCTTAGATTACCAGTTGTGGCAGCTATAGTATGATATTTTTTGAAATAGCAAACACAATTTACTGTGTGACAACACCAGTTAAAGTTTAATCTTAAGTTGGTCTGAAGTGGGGGAGCAGCGTGTGCAGCGGGGGCTGTAAAGAACTCATAAATATGTACCAGGCCAGACCTCACCCACTTTGGTTCTAAAACAATAGCGGCAGAGGCCGACTGTGTGAGAAGCTGTAGCCCCTTCCCCTCTTTCTCTGCTCTTCTTTCTTTGTGTCTGATGCTACCAACTCAGACTGAACCAAATAAACAGCAGCTCATGCAAATGGAAACTCAAGGAATAGGCATAATTATACAGCCACAGAGCCCAAATTCCCTCTGTGAAAGACCAGGGGCGTCCACTGGGACCCCTTTCACTCAAGGACTGTTGGACTCTTTAGCTGAGTACAGAGCAGTGCTATAATTACAGACTACAGAGTGACTGTGCTCGTCTATGGCAAAAACCCTAGAAATGCAAAATCACATACATGCAGGAGGTTCTAAGAAGGTAGATTGTAGGGGTGTTATGGAAGCCGGTGGTGCCAAAGGAGGGGAGGAAAACGGACGAAGACAGGCAAAGTAGGGAAGTGTAGAACTGGCAAGAGAGCAAGACAAAGAGGAAGGTGGAGCTTTAGGGAGATCTATAGGTGTGCTTTGGGTTTGAGGCTGGCTGGCATGATTGCCTGTGCTGCTGCTGCTTTGTTCTCACACTGACAAGAGGATGATTGGGGGAACAGTCATGCTCTAATACACCTGTGGATACGCTAGACACTGCCTTAAGAGTTGCCAGTAGAGAGAGGAGCCCTGGTTCTGGAATGAAAAGCAATAGGACAAACAAACAAAGCAGAAAGTCTATCCAAGCTGGCAAAATATGAAAAAAAGAGTGGCTTGATTCTCACCAGGTGAGCTGACTTGGATCAACGGGGACATAAGGGGCAGTATTAAAACAGCTGCTGTGCCGTCTGGCCCTGCACTGATAGCAAGAGACTCCCGAGGCCTCGGTACAGAGCTGTGCACAGAACGTTCAACTGTAATAAGATCTGGCCTGTCAGGCAGAAAGGAAAAGCATGTGCTTTGTGTTGTTTGCATATGGCGCATTGGACATTTACATTGGAACTGCAAGAAATAAAAGCCTTCAATCAAACGGCCTCCCTATGGTGTGTAGACAATGTCCAGCAAAAAAAAAGAATGCATTCAAATTAGTCACATTTGAACAATTTATTATCCAGGTGGGAAAACAAACCCAAAAAAACCCACATTATTAATTTGTGTCTATAACAAGCCAAAGTGAAGGATGTAAACACTGACATTTGCTTTTGCAGTAGAGAAGAGAAGTAGTTCCTTAATCAAAAACACAGATCAAATCCATATATTCTTCTGGCTTTGATCTAGTACATGACAACAGAATAAAACTTGACACAAAGACAAAATATTGAGAACAGGCCTACTGCCTCCTAAAGACCAGGAAGCCTCTTTCCTATAAAAGTAATGTCACAGCTGATATGCAACACTGTAGCCTTTTATTATCCAAACTGGCCATATATCAAAACACAATTATCGCCTCCTCTAGTATTACTTGGGCTATGCACATCCAAAGAAATTATTTGTGCATGAGTCAGATAAAGTTCAGAATAATTCACCTCGAGATGCTGCAATGCAAGCAAGGCAAAGATTAAATAGAAATGAATGCATATTTTAGACGAAGCACTCATTAATGTCTTCTATTTAAAGCTGCACAAGGCCACTCGGCACACTGTCAGTCCCAAATGGCAGTGAGACGTCTCTATTTGAAGTCTGAAGACTGAAGACTTCAAAGCCCCCCAAATGCGAAATGCGATGTCATCAATTCTTTTTGGACCTAAATGTCATCTTCTCAGTGGCTGCTGGGTGTAGCGACAAGGAAGCAATTCAGTTTTCACTGGAAGGTGTGCCACTTCCTTAAACGAGGTAAGATCCCACACCCATACAATAATTTCACTTAAGTAAATATGTCAAAAGTTTTTAGTGACACAACAGTCTCTTCTAGCTCCCCTACAGACGCTGAGTATTTGGGTATAAACTTCTTGCCAAGTGGGGCTTTAAAGCTTATCACATAAAAACACATCATCTCCTCTTGCTTGATATGCTTTGGTTACTCCACTCTTGCTTAAGTGGGATGCTGATAGATAAAACATGGCTTGAGCCACACGGGATAATGACTGTTTAATGTAGTCCCAGTTCCCACGCCAATGGCACAGTCCTCTATGCTCCCCTGTTCATGACCACACATGGGGTGTTTAGGGGGGTCCAAATCTACTGTCTCATACAAACACAGAAACCTCCCATTAGCAGCTTGTTTATTCCTCTAGTGGAACAATTTTAGTCTTTTTTTTTGTCAGGGAGTAATTTAGAGCTCATGCAGTGTCATTTTGCTCATGTTTTATAACAAATAGAAGAGATTTCCAAAATGATTTATAAAGTAAATTATGGTATTCATCTTAGGTGCTACTGGGAAACTCTTACTGTCCTCAAAGCTTTAATGCAAACAGATAGGGCACTTCACTTAACAGGAGCAGCCATATGCTGTGTGTATTGTTGCTTTTTAGTTTTATTGGCACCATTTTATTTAGCTTCTTCAGACAGAGCAGTATGTGTTAGAGAATTTGTTTTAATCTACACTCATACACTATTTGATGGTGCTTCAGCCAGGTCTCTTGGGTAAACAATGGTGTACCTGCCAAAGCAGCTCTCTTTACCCTCTGTCTCCCCAAGCAAACATTCAACTGCAGAGGCAAGCGAAACCTCACTGGAACAGATGGTTAGTACCCCTGCTCCTAATTTTCCACTATCTGGTTCAAATTTGAAATGCTTTTTTTTGTACTACACACTCGTTCATTGAGGACAATGTAACATCTGCTGCGCTGTAAATGTTAATGATTATCGGGAATATTTATTATGTTAGGAAACTTCCCAATCTGGGACGGCTCCACGAAAGGCATTTCATTTTAACTGTTTGCAGCGGCTGTTTGAGCGAGAGAGAGTACTGTAATGGCCGAGCGGCGTTGCACAGTAGTCGTGCAATTTCCACCGGGGCTATAAAGTTGCTGCTTTCAGGTTGGCGGCGTGCGGCATTGGCTACTTTACTATGTGAACAGAGTCTAACCTAATGTAGCCGCATCCATCGTTTGTAAAGCAACACGGGGTTCAGAGCACAAGCCCACACACACAAGCCCCTCGAGCAGCTTTAAGGCATTTCAAATGTCAAGGGGATGCATCACTTTGCTCGCAACAGCGCTTCTCATCTTAGTTCAGTGGGATAATGATTCATCCTTGAATGAGAAAGTGGAAAACATCACTACTCCATTTTGTTATCAGAGAATTTCAAAGAAGCAAATCTAGAAGACACAGTGGAGTTTATTATGCGCTTTTTGGGAACCTCTCACTATCCCCCTTGAATTTAAAATATACAGTGGATAACAGTGTCTGTGGATTTTCAGTAATTAATGCTTTTTTATTCTAGTCTAGTAGGAAATAAGCTAGAAGCAATTTGGGATTTTAGTTGTCTTTGACCGAGGCAATGACAAATAAAGCCTGGCCAAAAATAAGGCTTTTGCCCTACAGAGAGAGAGAGAGAGAGAGAGAGAGAGTATAGCACGTACTGAGAGTAAACACAGCAACACAGCATCAGAGAGCTCTGACCCTCCTCCGTCAGCCTGCAGCTTAACTAAACAAGGCCACCATGGTTTCGGTTCGACACAAAACAAACAGACCTGACGTTACCTGACCAAAGTGGCGAGATGACATCATCCACTGATACCAGATAGCAAACAACTGTCCGTAAACAAAAGGCCGGGGTACAGACAAAATGAAGCGATAACCCTCCTCTTGGTAAATGAGTGACTGTAAATGTTAGAGTTTTGTGCGCCTGACTGATACTTGGAGAAAAAAAAAGCTGGGAACAGATCCAGGTGTTTCAGCTGCCTACCATTCTGGTATCAGAAATGAAATGCTGTGCTACGAGAGCAATAACAGCTAGATAATAACACACTTTATCAGACAAATCTCAAGCCAAGACGCTTGGGAGCTCTTACATGGACCAGACAATTAGTCAACAAAGCATCTCATCCACAGAATGGGTTCGGCACTCAGAATGATGTGCGCTGGTTATTTTTCAATAATGCAAAAGTTTCCCTGGGCTTTCAAACAAGAGCAGCTGTTAGATGTCTTAATAGGAAAGAGCTGATCAATAAATAAAAAGGGGGCCACAGGCGAACTGTGAAGCAATGCATTATGGTCTCAGACAGGCTGAGCCACGGCGACTGCAGGTATCGGCTTGGAGCACGGAGGAGTTAAGGGGTGGGGTTACATAAATGTGATGTAGAGGATTTTGGGGAGTTAAGGAGGAGGGTAAGCAGTGAGAGTGACACACAGTGGGTCAGACGCAGTGAGCAGATTACAGCACTCAGGATATTAAAGCGGAGGAGAGACGATGCTGCAGGCAGCGCACATCCCGTGGAAATTTCAGCATTAGCACAGGGTGACAAAGAGGCTATGTCCACATACACTTTTGACACAGTCAACATAACAGCACAATAATACAGCTGCTGCAGAAGCATCCCATTCCTCATATGCTTAGGTTAGGATGCAGAGATAGTGGAAAAAGGTGAGGGTTCAGGTCACATTAATTAAAATTTTAGTAGATTAAAACACACCAGTGGTTCTCACTAATAGGGCATGGACAGCAGGGTGAAAAGTAATATGCTGATTTTAATTTTTTAGGAAAATAAAATCAAAGAAAACTGATTGCTGAAGCTACTGTGCTGCCATTTTCAAAGTTAATCCAACCTGGATCTTTTCTTTTTTGGGGGGGGGGCACTGACAAAAAGACAAGAGGTAGAGGATGCTGAGATTTTCCCTGGGAGTGACCAGGATGGATAGGATTAGAAATGAGTACATCAGAGGCACAGCTCCAGTTGAGAAGTTTGGAGACAAAGTCAGAGCGGCAAGGCTGAGATGGTTTGGACATGTTCAGAGGAGGGATAGTGGATATACTGGACAAAGGATGTTGAAGATGGAGCTGCCAGGCAGGAGGAGAAGAGAAAGATCACAGAGAAGATTCATGGATGTAGTGAAGGAGGATATGCAGAGGGTTGGTGTGAGGGAAGAGGATGCAAGGGATAGGGTGAGATGGAGGCAGATGATCAGCTGTGGCGACCCCTAATGACAGCAGCCAAAAGAAGAAGAAGAAAAAGATGATTAATGACTGATAAAAGTTTGGGGGTGTTCAGCACTCATTTTTGTCTATTTGTGAAGTGAGACATTTCAGAAAAAGTTTGAAAACCTCTACCTTAAGCACACCTCAAATGTCAACATAAAAAACACAGCTTATTAAAACTAGTTCAGACATATGGGTAAACCTAGGCCACTTGCGTCATTGTGCATCAATGCAAAATTAACTGTTCTCTCCCCCCACTCTGGAGGTTCCACACTTTTCAATCTCAGCCTTTTAAAATAGTAGCTAGAAGCACTCAGAGCACAAACCTCTGCCAAATCCATAGACCATACCACACCCCACCTTTAACCCCCCCATTAAAATCCATATATAGTTGTTTTAGTAATATCACACACACAAAACCAAACAAACAGAAAGGAATCATTTTTAAAAATATCCTTGGAGTCTGATCCTGATAACATCCACATCCAGTGTAATGTTTTGTTTCTTATATACTACACTCCACCCCTTAAAAAAATTCATTAAAATCCATTCATAACTTTTTTTAGTTACATTGCACATTGAGAAACAAGTAGACTGAAAGAAATCATAAAACTAGAAGCATCCACAGAGTGGAAACCTCCACCAAGGCTAGGTTTGCCTTACCCTAAAAAGGTACAGACCATTATATGGATTGCAACCAAAATGTAATGATTTGTTCCTTATACCACACCCGACCCCTCAAAAAATAATAAAAAACAACAACAAACCAACCAGTGCCAACAAAAACATAACCTCCTTGGTTATGACTGATTGACTGATTAATAAATAAATAAATAAATGTACCTTTCGGCTGCTCCCTTGTATTCTCCACCAAGGGGTCGCCACAGCGGATTAATCCGCACTGGTAATTTGGCAGAGATTTTACGCCGGATGCCCTTCCTGACGCAACCCTCCATGGTGAGAGGGGCTTGTGTCCCTACCTGGAATCGAACCAGGGACCTTTCGCTTCAAAGGCGAACGCGCAAACCACTATGCTACCAGGGACACTAATAAATAAATAAATAAATAAATAACTTTAAAAAATTCTTGGATCTGGATCATGATCCAGCTCATCTCCAAAATGTCATGATTTGTTACCTGTACCACACCCCAGCCCTCAAAAAAAAAGAAAAAAAAAGAAAAAGAAAACATAATCAGAAATATTTGATCTATATTGCAACAGACAAACACTGGTGAAAACATGACTAACACATACTCATCCCCTTGAACACTAGGAACTATGAATTAATCGTTTTCTGATATTTTGTTCATTTTCCTTGTGTGAGTCAGTATTAATGGTGTTTCTCTATGTAAGAACCACAAACACCTTGACTCAATATGTATAGGACAATGAAGCACACTGGATTATCTATAAGAATGATACTGGAGTAGGAAGTATAGATTGTCTAAGCCAGCACCCACAGCAGTACCCTATACCTCTGCTAAGCACTCTGCAAATACAGCATGAAATGCACATAAAGTCCTGCCAAAAAGTGCTGAGAAAGAGTCTGGCCCTGGACAACCACGCATGACAAATCCTTCTCTCACACCATCTGTTCCATTGTCCACAAGTAAAGATAAGTCTTGCATAGAGTACAAACACTGAATATTTCCATGTGATTATGCCAAGCACTTGTGTTGGATACGTTATAAAACATTAAGATTTCAAAAATCAAACAACCATTCAGCTGAAACCGGATGATCAATTATTGGCTGTACATAAAAATGGAAATAGGCATTGGATGTGGAAATCTTCTGCATAGTCATTCAAAATAACATTGTATGGGTGTATATACATACACCCCATGCAAGGTGACCTTTAGAAATACACAGTGAGAGCACAAAATATCTTTTTTTTTCGGCGTCTGACCCCCGTTGACCTTTACTGGTAGAGTTTTTTCGGCCTTTTTCTTCCTACAAAGGCCAGCTGATATCCTACAGGCATACAGCCTTTCGAGGATAAATAGGTCCAGTATAAGCATAGCGAGAAGCACTGTTGCATGACCACAGGCTTATTAAACCAAGGAAAGAGAACGTACAATCAATATTTGATTAGAGTCACTTGTGATTTTTTCTGACATTTCCACTCTGAGTAGCCTCCATAGAGTTCTTGAAATAAATTAATGTTGTGCATATCATACATTTTTAAGGATGTGCAGAGAAAAATAGAAGAACTGGCAGTCATCAAAGTGCATCTCTAATTGTGGTTGGGACATAAACAGGACAGTGGGGGCAATGTGCACACAGCTCTGCTTGTTGGTGTGTTGCACAGAGCTATTTTTCTCCAGCATTGCTGGAGCAGGCCATTTATACAACAGATCCATTAACATATAGGAGAGGGAATTCACACTCCAGCTGGAGTGGGAAGTGGGCTGAAGCCCCAGTCTGCTATCAATTAACAAGCACACTTAGTATGTGTCTGAGTCATGATCGCTATGGGACTCAGAAAATGATGTGTATTTGCTCAAAAGATGTGTTTTCACAATCGCTATCCTCATCTTTATAAGATTAGCTGCCCTTGTTCCATGTCTGACCATCAACTAACTAAAAGCAACAAAAACAACTTACCAGTAGCACTGATCTAATGCTGCAACAAACCAGTCATCTGTGTGCACGTGTACAAGGAATTAAGCGCAAATACACACGATTATGAATTTTGCCCTGCAGTAACATCATTTAGGCATGGATTAGTATCCTGATTTCACCAGTGGAGGAATGAATGTGCACAGTTACTTAAGCTGATAAAGTTAGATATGCTAGACACACTTTATCCCTGAACGTGTTATCTTATCTTGTTATTTAAATTATTTTTCACATTGGTAATGCATGTACATTTCAATGGGAGTTCCTTGCTGCAGTTTAACTGTGACAGATAATTTCAGGGTTTTTTTTTTAAGTATAAATCACCATTCTCTTGTAAATTGTGACAGTGAGCAGGATTTTTGAAAAGAATGACACAACAGAAAAAAAAAATTTGAGAGAAGTTACAGTAGAAGCATCAACAGCAAGTATGACATATAAACAAAAAGACATGACTGATGCTAACATGTGGTAAAGATGGCTAAACACGAGGTTTCTGCATAAATGATGACTGGGCTTTGCCAAATGCTCCTTTTCATGTGTGTTTTGATCATGAAACTCTATGAAATCCAGCGGTTCTCGGCAGAACTCCGAGACCCGGGCTGAACCATTTCCTAAACCACGACCACAGCCCATCTTTCCAAGGCGAGTAAGGCTCCATGTTCCACATACATATAACCGTTGGAATGCTCACCACATCTCAGGATCATGTTCATATTCTGCTGCATGTGCTTTCCAGCTGGGATCAAGCATTGTCTTTCCCACCAGCCTTTAAGCTTAACTGTATACAGTATTTTCCCATAGCTTAGTATGTTTCCAAACATCATCTTTTAGTAGATCAAACCTCTGCAGGGTATTATGAAATATCTTTGATCTTGGCTTTTATGCTATTCTGACACCACTTCTATGATGGTCATTACATACAGAATCAAAAGCTATGGCAGAATACACAAAATGCAACTATTTTTAAAGGCGTAAAAATGAGGGAAAGATATTTGATGGACAGTTACTTTTTCCAGGCTTTTATACTGTTTGTTCTTCACATTGTGACATTATTTCTGATAAAAGTCTAAAAAAAAATAGCTCCAAAAATGTCTGCACAGTGTGCAACTGGCCTTTCAAGAGAAAAGCAACTGGCATGTAGACATAAGTAGTGAACCACAAAGCCACAGCAAGGGAAAAGGAGCCTGAAAACTGAGTCGGGTGGTATAAGTTACTCCAGTCTCCACTGGTTGTTAGATGTCTAACAATGTCTATTGACACAAAGATCCAGGATACAGAAACCATTTGGTACATTCTCGTAGATGAAACGCCACAAGAAAAACAGGAGAGGCGTTTCTAAAAAGTGACTGAAAAGGAGAAAGAATGGGAGCAGTAATCAATCATAGGAATCAAAAATCATGAAACATCTCTTGCTCTCTGGGTTTCTGTCAGTTTCATCTTAAACTGCTGCAGTGGGTGGGCTGTGGGCATAAAAAAAGTCAGGAAATGAAGTCATTTTTTTTTTTTAAACTGTGTTGTTTTTGCTGTTCAAAACTGATGAGTGGGTATTCAATACATTTAGACCCTGTGACTATTACACTATATGGACATGAATATGTATTGGACCACTTACACATTGCACCCTAGGAGATTTTACAACATCTCGTTCTAAATCCATAGGCATTTTAATTTGGAGTTTGTCCTCCCTT
Organism: Etroplus canarensis; assembly: GCA_015106775.1. Lineage (NCBI taxonomy): Eukaryota > Metazoa > Chordata > Actinopteri > Cichliformes > Cichlidae > Etroplus > Etroplus canarensis. The sequence goes on along the minus strand of VUQH01021565.1, from coordinate 43,934 downwards.
TGCAGCTATAGCAGTTTCTGCTCGTCTGGGAAGGTTTTCTACAAGATTTTGGAGTGTGTCTGTGGGACTTTTGCTCATTCATCCAGAAGAGCACTTGTGAGATCAGATACTGATGTTAAATGTGAGGGCTTGGCTCACAATCTCCATTCTGGTTCATCCTATATGCGTTTGATTGGGTTGAGGTCAGGGCTCTCTGTGGGCTAGTCAAATTCTTCCACAAAGCACTTTTATGGACCTTGCTTTGTGCACTGGGGCACAGTCATGCTGGAACAGGGCCTTCCCCAGAATGTTCCCGTAAAGCTGAAAGCAATAGTCTAAAATGTCTTGGTAAAATGAAGCACTAAGATTTCCCCTTACTGGAACTAATGGGCCCAGACAAACCCTGGAAAAAGAACCCCATAGCATAATCCCTCCCCCACCAAACTTTTTTGGGAGACCCTACTCTGTAACTTCAAGTTACCTGCCACTTCATGGCTCAGTTGCCATGGTTCATAAATGCCTCTACTTTACAATAATACGACTTGAAGCTGACTGTAGAACATCTAGGAGGGAAGAAATTTCACCAACCTCCTTGTTGTAACAGTGGTATCCAGTTCCATTTTACTGTGGCCAAACTGTAACTCTGTGACTGCTCTGCTGCAATCAAACCAACGGTGTAATTACCCTCTGTGTTAAAAGACATTCCATAGTTAAATTTCACAGCGAGCCAATTCGGACTTGAAATGCAGGAGAACATATAGTGAAATGAGTCAGGCAAGAATGGAACGAGTTCTGACCGTTTTGAAGGCTTTGATGAAACAAAGGAAGAAAGTATAGCTGACAAATCCTGATAGTGCATTACTATTGATCAGAAGCAGGGAAAATGAAGCCGACAGTCAAAGAGAGATGCAACAACTCAATTAGGCCACATTGAAATGCCTGTCACTCAGCCAATTGAGAAACATACGGTTTTTGCAGGAAGATAAAAAAAAATGATTAATGTCATTATTCTATCAACAGGCAAGAATAGCATATGCCGCCATGCCGGTTTCTAAGTAATAGTAGAGAAGTAAATCCAAAGCTTTTCTTGTAGCCACAAACAAATCTTATCCCAGGTGAAGTCACTTATGTGAATCCCAGCGCTCTGACATTAACAGCCTTTGAAATTTGCTGACAGGGTTTAGACTCTTGTTGGCTACAAGACTGTGAGGCCTTCCAGTAGGGGCCCGAAAAAAAAAAGCTGTACACTGCATGTACAGGTTTTTTCCTCGGGGCTGCAGGGAGTATTATTTAGAGGTCTTACCCTCAAGTTGCCTCCCCTTACTGTGTCTATACTATGGGCTGCTCATTGTTTGACAGGATTGACAAGCTCCCTGGCAGAGCTGATTAAAAGCTTTAAGGTCAGAGAAGTGGGACAGATATCGAACGAACACCTGTCTCCTCGCTGTGAGCCAGTCCCCTATTGGGTGTGTCCTCCACTGGCATGGGATCAATGGCTCCATTAAGACCTAGACACTTTTTTCCCCCTTTTTTTGTGACAGTGCCGCTTTGGCTTGCAAAGAACATTTTACCTACAACTTCCTGTTTTTTCTTCCCTTTTCTTTTTGCTTACAGCTACAGTAGCACTGGTTTGCCCTTACTTTAGTTAGAAGTAGTCTGGAACAAAATGTAGACTGACAGGCACATGTTGCAATGTATATTCTTTTTTCCAGCTTCAGACTTAATTTCGTTACGAATTTCCACATCCCGTTAAAAATAACTCTCAAAGCAGGGCTGCCCACTCAAGATTTGCCAAAGGATTACAGATCATTAAAGAGATCTTTGAAGTTCACTTGAAGCCTTTCCAAATAAGTTACCCGAATCACAATTTTATAGTGTCACAGGCTCACAATTTCTGTCTAACTGTAACAAGTTTTCTTTTAAAACCAGGTCTTACACACTGCAACAGCTGCTCATGCTCTCTGGAGTCATAATCCAGAAATGGACGTTTCAATTTACTTCAGCCTGGGTTTGGATGATAGTAAATTGAGATACCCATTCCTGGGGATACCTTACCAATTTGAAACCTTCTGGTAGACTTTCCACTCATAAGTTCAAAAAAGAGAAAATGTTCTTCTTTTGACATCTCACGGTAATCTATAAAATGAAGCCTAATACCATAGCTTTAGCCATGGGATAAGGCCTCAAAGGTTGGATGACTTTTGCCAAAAGATACCTCAGATTGTGCCCCACACATCACTCTTCACTGCTTTCGTCTCAGAGTAGTTTTGCTTTCACAGGTTTCAGTTTCCCACACAGTCACCTTGCTGGTATTTCTTGATATGATCCAGAGTGCACAATGACACATTGTGTTTACCGCATTAACTGCCTGTAATCTTGTTTCTGTTTGCTGTGAGGAAATAAAGGCAGTGACTAAAATGACTTAATAGACATAACAAAGAATTTACAAACATAACCAAAAAAAATTATCACAGTGTCACCCTTGCTCATTTTCAGATTTCTTATCTTGCCTCACTGAGGCAAACTATTACATCCAACTTCATCTTCTGTTGTTGATGAAAAAAGAATGAAGACGTCTTGTGCTGTTTGGTAAACGCAGATGCTTCAGTGACTGACAAAAAACCTTCTTTGTAGTACCGTTTAATGATGTGTCTCACCAAATAACCAAACTTTAATTCCCTGCTAATTTGGGGAAACACACAGCTTTCTACATTTAGATATTTGATGAAGATGTAGCACAACAGTAAGGTGAAAGAAGCATGTTCACACTTTCCCAGTAGCTTTTTGAAGTAGGTGTGAAAGTGGCTTTGCAGGAGGAAAATGTGATGGTGTTGGTAAAGTGTTCGGTCACATCTCCATTTGCAGCTGCTCTTTGGACATTCCTCACACATGCATTTTTTTAATTTTATTTTTAGGAGTCGGTCTGAAAGCAAGGTCAAAAGCACAGGGGGAGGTGATACTTGTATAACAAACTAAATAAACAAATTTACACTGGTCCTGTAACTGAAAATGGTGATAAAATGAAGGTAAATATTTACCTGCTTTCATTGAATATTTTAAAGTCACTGTACAAAAAAAAAAAAAGCCCAGCTGATTCTGAGGGAGGTCAGGTAGGGAGGCACTCATGGAATGACCCACATATCTCTTGCCTGGAAAAGACAGCTTGGGTGAAAATGCTTTATCTTCTCGGTGTCCTTCACAGATTGCAAGTGCACCCTGTACTCCTACACTCACTCACTCATGCAATCCTTGACTCGCTGGTGGAAAACAACTGAGTAGAAATGAGCCCGGTGGAGGTGTCTGGACAACTGACAAAACTGCATTTGTGCACTCAAAATGTCATTTTGCGAATGGATGCTAGAATAAGGCTTGACATATGGGCTAGTGCAGGCCGGAGTAAAATAAAGGGCAGTGAGCCGAGTCAGGTGTATTCCTTGTGGGCATAATCGTGTGTTTAATCTTGTTTGAAGTTATTTATAATTTTGTATCAGTGTGTTGTGGAATATTCTGCCATGCGTATCAGTGTGGTAATTACAGCCAGTATTAATTTCTGAATGATGGATATGTTTAGGATAAGAAAAGAAAACAGAACAAATATTAACATTAATCATTTTTATCTTCGGGTAAACTGGCTATTTATGACAACTGCAGATACAACATAAGCCATCCAGGTTCTGAAGATATCATAAAAACAATTGACAGGAGTTCATCATTCATTCATCCAGCCATAAATCACGAGAAGCAAACAGCTAGCAGCCTATTAGTATCTAAACTGTATTTGTCTGACACCACAGGACAGCATCAGCAGACCTGTGTCCACGCCCTGATGGATTTGGCAGCACAAGAGAAGGCCGACACAATATTAGGTGGAGGTTTTAATGTTGTGCCTGATTGGTAGAATTTAAGAATAGGTTTAAATACCAACACTTTCCCACAATCTCTTCAGGAAGTAAAGTGCCTCCCTTACCTTGCATGCCCACTTAATCGAACAGTCTCAGTGAAAGGCAGCTTTGAATATCAGCTGCAGATAATGAGTGATTCCAGCATCGTAGATGCAGACGAGACACCATAAAGCAAACTTAAATCCAGCTCGAAAGAAATCTAGTGTATTTGTTTACACTCATAATACGAGCAGATTTTACACAGAAGAATATAACAATGACAACGAAACTTTATAGCCTCAAAAATACATGCAAGACTCCTTCCAACCCATCACAAACTGTCACTCTCTTAGAAAACATCCAGTAAATCACTGAGTGATGAAGGCCAGTGGTGTGCTTAAGGATTTCTACAGAGACTGGGCTTTTACTGCTTTTATCTTTTCCTGCCAAGCTGCAATGTTATTCTCACGTGCTATACTGTGACATAGCCGACCCTTCATACATAATAGATGTGTTCTTGTCCATGGAACTGCAGATGCTAGAGGCTAAGGGCTGTGCAGGGTAGAGACAATAAGAGGGTTTCTTTTTTTTGTTTTAACAGGCTTGAATGATTCATACTAATCAGTCTCCTCTCCAGTGACGCCGTTTACATTTATTATGCTAATGCGGAAGCTGATGAGCACACCACTTTACATAGTCTAATTTGAATCTGGATTGTGGCATATGTCTTATCTGAATTTTTTGTTTTTTTTAACAAAAATCTTACATTACATTTTCACTATACTGAATTCAAATTATAAGTAAATAGGTTTATATTTACAGCAGCTGTTAGGACCAATGCAAATTTTAACTAGTTGCAGGTTTGTGCTGGACAACAGCAGCAGAAAATGTCTTCAGACTTGAGCCGCTGTGAGTTGGCAAAAGCAGTTTTTTTAATATATCAGCTTGTTGCTTTTAATGAACACGAATTAACCAACAAACTATCGGTAATAGCAGATACATTTGGATCTAACTGTATCCTTTATTGCAGCAACGATCAAAGACACTAATTTCAAGAGAGGTGGGAACACTGATGGTGTACAGTAATTAGGAGTGCATTGTCTTCCTATTCCCCAAACGGTTTGTTATTCAGCTATTACCATGCTTACCATAATTTTACTATAGTTTGAAAATGATATTTACTTTATGAATACGAATACATCTTCCCTTTTTTAATTCCACTGTTGTGGGGAGAAAAGGAAAAAACATGAATAAAAAAAAAAAACCCTGGTAAATATTTATATACCCATTTTCCAGCTACGAGCACATCTCGCTCGGCTACACTAACACGAAACTCGTTGTGACCCAGTTAAAAGAATGCCACATGACACGTTTGAGCCTGCCCTCTATCCGTGAGGCTAGCCAAGCAGAAACAGCCATATCAAGCATGATATTTTGAACAAGGATCCTTATTGACAGTTTGTTAGCAGGACGCAGGGCAGCCAGGTCTGTGTCCTACTCCTTGGCTGATTAGGTGGGTGAAGGACGGAGCGTGGCTGCTCTAGCTCTTCAGTGCAGGAAGCAGCAGCGGCTGGGCTTTGTGAATGTGCAGCCACTTTCCTGCAGGGGGAGTGTGCCTGGACAGGCTGAGGTGACGCTTCCCTCATTCCCACAGTTCAGCCAGCTGGACTTTGCTTGGCTGATGAACTGTGACGGGACACAACTCCAAGGTTGTTGGTTAAAAAATAAAGAAATAACTGAATACAGAACACAACAGACAAGCCAGTCATTGCAGGAGTATGAAACAATGCTGAACTCTGCTGATGGCTCTCAACCTTTTTATCAGCTGGCTCGGCAGCACCCGTGACACACTCCAGTGAACACCTGAAGGATCCACACTGTCAGGATGTAAGAGTTGCGGGGCCGTACAGCCAGCTGCTTATGTTTAAATACAAGAAGAAGAGCGTAAACAACGTCACAAACCTGCGGAGACATGAATTACCTTGCACAACTTAAAATGAGTCAGTCCTGTGATTGCAGACAGCACTCAAACTCCAGGGAGCTTGTTTCACAAATCAATCTAAACGAAGGTTTCTGAGTAAGGTGTGTGTGTGTGTGTGTGTGTGTGTGTGTGTGTGTGTGTGTGTGTGTGTGTGTGTGGAGATTGTTATTCAGATCACTTCTACAGGACATTTCTATCTCTACTAGAGAGCCTATCATCACAATTTACGGGTCTCAACACACATTGTACAGCTTTCTGCCGGCAGTTTTGTAATAATTTTCTTACCTCTATTCTAAGGTTTTACAAAGACCCTTGTGTGCTGTGCTTTCGACTCTTTACACCTCAGAAATAGTGCAGTATGTTGTCTCCATCCTTCAATATCTCTTTAATGATTGCTGAAATAGTAACCATAAATGCTCATCCTGCCCAGTGCTACAAAGCAAGCATAAGGCTCCTGTGAATTTTTGCACAGAATTTGACAAAATGCTGGAGTGTGAGAAGCTGTTAAAACCTCTGCATGCTAAGTATACAAAAATCTGCTTGAAGCAGTGATCAATCCCCACGAGATACAAGGCATGAGCAACACATTTCCAGCTATGCAGAATTTTTTTTAGACCTGCTTCTTGAAGAGTAAAACCACTCCTTTTGTTCCTGTTGCATTTCACTTCTATAGGCATAACACACCTAGCAGTTAACACACCTAGAAGTTCCACCTGGTTCACACCCACTGGAACTGCCTCCTAACAGCATCTTTTTTTCCCCCCAGTCTTAAAGCAGCTGCTCTCTATGGAGACTTGGCTGAAGACATTCACACATTTGTGTTAATCACTCTGAACTTAATCACGTTGGAAAAGTCAAAGAAAGGCAAATAACTACAATCATCACTTCAAAATTAAGAAAAATTACAAATTCTGCGTGATTATAGGGAGTTAAGACACACTAGGCAGACACACAGCAAGAACATATCCCAGCAAAGCGATTATGTTGCTACCCACTATTTTACTGTATAATCATTCTTCCAGCTTAGTGCTTCATCTTTTGGAGTTGCCGTTAACCCCTCTCTAAATACCCGATGACATGCTTCTACTGGCCTCTCACATCCACCAGACAAACGCTGGATTTCCCAAAAGTTTTTTGAAGTTTTCTTTGCGTATTTGTTAAGGGATGATTTAGCAGATTACTAGTCTAGATGTGCAGCGCTTGTTGGTTTGACTACATAAACCAATTACAGAATGAGACACCATAAGAAAATTAAAAGTTTCATTAGCCGTAGGGTAGACGGTAGTATAATTGGATTTAGCAACAGTTGGAAGGATACTATCTGTGAAAACAAAATGAGCTATGCATTTCCACCAAGTGCCTGATAATTGTACAGAGGCTTTAAAATATGAATGTGTGAAATGCAGAAATAAACAGTGAACGCTGAGTTGTACACGCTTGTAGAAAAAATCCAAAGTAGGAGGTGATATATTTTATTGCACAATGACTTGGGAATGCACACAAGAGTGTCTGATGTGAACTATAAATAGCTGCATTTTTGTTTTCATTAGAATTATCAATAATAATAAAAAAATGTTTGCCTTGTCAAACTCGGCTCCTGGAATGGACAATACAATCGTGTCTTTTGTAGCGGTTTCTTGATGTGATCATTCGCTCGAAGTACAGACTGTAACAAAACAGTATACTTTTTGAGAATATCATCTGAAAGTTGGCGAAGTTTGACAGCTTTGACTTGTGTGTATTTGTGTTCCAGGAGAAATAAGTGTCCCCTACTAAAAGTTTAACTGCATCAATACAAAACTCCTGGAAAAACAAAATTACTCAGGGCAAAAAAACATAGAAAGAAGCAGTGATATATTTTTGGAAGGTACAGGCACATAAAAAATTGCAATCAAAAATTGATTCATTATGGTATCTAGACTTTCTACCAACTGAAAATGGGATAAATGAACTCCCAAGAATATAATTTCTAACTCACACTGTATGAAAGTGCTCCCTAATAAATACTATACAGATTATTGCAAAGCTAAAATAATTATGCAATTTTAATTACTGGGCCTTGGTCTATTCCTAAGTGCTGGGAATCCTTAGTTAGTTAGCCATGTCTGAAGAGATTTCAAGTATGTGCACCCAAGCAGTTTAACAAGTGAACTCTGGAACGTGCAGAGCAGCACTGAGCTCAGCTTAGCTCTTTGGATGTTACGATAAGTAATAACAAACTGCGCCATGAATTAAATAAAGCTGCAGTGTTTGGCACTCGCCCTTCATCTGAGGCAACAATTTGACACAGACAGAGCAGACATTTCTATTTTAGCCGCGCCGACTGTTAATATAATTAGACAAGTTGCTGTCAAGCAATTGCCTGACACTTTAACTCTTGCCCATATTTTCTTCTTATCATAGCGATATGTCACGCATTTTGAACTGATCATTATTTTTGTTCTTTGTTAGAAAATTGTCTTTAAAGACCTAACAGAGACGCCCTTGACCCAGACACTATCTATAAAACAAATCAAAGAAAAAACAAGCAAACAAAGAAGAACATTACACCGGGCCAAGATCTTTAAGAACAGATCATTCAGATTACACAGATACTCTGGGTGTGGTGGTAGATTTACCTCTCTTAATGCTGAAATTAATACTTGTCATGCAACTTGTGACTGAAGGAAATAGTCATGCAGATGAGAGACCTTTGTAGAGGGTTATGTTTCCAAAATAAAACAAAGGGGGGGGGGGGGGGCCTTTTTTTTTGG